>JAGVSQ010000764.1:0-34816 GCA_022683975.1 Rhyacophila evoluta
CCCAAGTTCGAAACAAAAAGGGACCCGGGCAACGCCGGGTACTGATCAGCTAGTTGAATTATATTTTAAATTGCAAATGTTACGATAATAGTAATGTAAATGTTGTCTCCCTAGTAGCATAAAGATAAGCGCGCGTGGCTCAAAATCTGTGTTCGATTCCCACATCTGTCGGATTGTTAAAAATCCAAAAATACAGAACTAGATGCCAACTGTCTGATAAAAAATTCTCGGAATAATAATATGTCAAGGCATGTCTTTTCTAGGAGTGGATGTCCTCGCTTTCGGAGCGAATATGTTATATAAAATGAATTTCGGATGTTTATTCATATTACAATACTCAGAATAGCGGCATGATTATTTAATATCGATTTATAAAATGTCGGTTAAGTCATTCGCTGCTTATAATAAAAATAAACCATGCCAAATCTGTATGTATATAGAGCAAGAAGCATGTCCAATTTAACCCTGAAAAGTGGCTTCACTTTTAATAATTACAGCTCTATAACAACAATATCGACAAATCGATATGAATTTTAAATGTTTCACACGTAAATTGCGCGGAATAAAAAAAGGAAAAAATCGGGTACTAAATGTACTAAAACAAAACGGCATTGTAAGAATAGAATGCAAATAGTGGATACACGTGAATTTCGGACACGTAAAAATGGGGTTTCACTGTAGCAAATCAGTCTTAGGCCGCGGGGAGGATAGCGGAGCGACCGCGTCAAAGCGACCGTGACAGAGATGCAAAATAGCTATAAATAGGTGAGCGAGCAAATGAACAAGTTCGGCAGCACTTCGGTCACAACAACTCGCCCACTTGCTCACTCGCATATTTATAGGTATTTTGCATCTACTTTTGTCGCCGAGACATCTATTGTGTTCGCAGCCTTAACCGGAAAAAAATCAAAAATTGACTCGAATTTGCACTTTAAGCCATTGATATATGAAACTCCGCATTGACAAGACTTATATTAACAGTTTTTTCCTCGCGATAGCTGGTTATATAGACAAAGATTACGAAAAAAAGTATTTAATATCGTATATATATATTGCAACATGTTCGCTCTCAACATGGAGAATCTGGATATACACAGTGTGAAGATATCCACCCCGAAAGAGGAGTATATGAATCTCCGCAATGTGAAGATGTCTCGACAGATTATTTTTCACGACAATGTTTGTCAGAGAAATATTCAATCCCGTAAGCATCCAGCGCTGCATTTTTGGATTTTTAAAATCCGACAGATGGGGAATCGAATCCGTATTCCCCGTATTGCTAGGCACGCACACTACTAACTACGCTACCGGGGAGACATCGTATATTTACTTATTGATTATACTCGAAACTTAATAATTATTTGAGGTTTTTATAAACTATAATAAAGTGTAGTTACAGTACCAAAAATAAGTAAATTCGTTTCGATTTTTTAGCCGTAAAAATAATAAATATATATAATATAACGTCATATTGTGTAGGCCAGCCTAGATGTGAAATTATGGACTCCAACGTTTTCGGGTCAGTGTTCGCACTGAATTCAGATTGCGTGGTTTCCAGCATTCACACGCGTATCCACCTATCGATAATCATAACGAAAAAATATATAAATACATCGCAAAATTCACGAAACCGCTGGCATCGAGGAGAAATTTATTGGCGCGCGACAGGGATCGCAAACAAGCGTGCAAAAACTTACAGTAGTTTTATCCAGGCCCACCTGTCCGAGAGCAAATAAAACACTTTGGGTCTTTGGATGAAAGCCATCCGTCAGATGGATATGGATGCAGCGATAAAAACCCGGCAGGTGGGACGCGTCAATACATACTCGAATATTAAATGGCGCATGGAGATAACAAAGCTGACTCCAGACAACTTCAATAGCCAATTTATTACAAACGATACAACTGTCTCAGCTTGGTCATGTAAAATTTAAAAAAATGTACTTGTAGTTTTCTAGAACATAAAGAGTTATCATGTTGGTCCAACCAGATGTTGGACCCATCGAACCATCTGACTTGATTGCCACAACGACGAATTTCATCGCTTTCGAAAAATTTCATACGGTGAACGTGATGATATTATCACACACTTCACTCGCATGCGTGATAACTTTTATCTTTGTAACTGTGGGATTCTTATCAAAAATTTTCACCTTCTTAAGAATCACGATATTCTATTACAAACCCTTGGAAGTAAACTACAAATAAAATATTAGTGCAGTATGATAGTTAAAGTAAGTTTTTGCATGGCTTGAAAAAGACGGCCCAGTCCATCTAATAAATTAATATTTATGTAAGAAAACCAATTTTAAAGTTTTGCACCTCCACAAAACTGATTATTTCCAGGACATAATCAGTTTTGGAGTATAAAAAATTATATGATACATAGATAATAAATTCACATTTACCCCAGGAAAATTTTGATCGAATAGAATAGATTACATCTCGATATCAAGCTCTAATATTATATGTAAAAATATAAGTACCATTTTCGCTACCAAAGTGGAACATATGAATCTAAACAGTGTGAAGATATCCACTCTGGAAGTGAAGTATATGGATTTCCGCAATGTGAAGACGTCTTGACAGATTACTTTTCACGAGAATTGTTTGTCAGACAAATACTCAAACCCGTGGGCATTCACATTTTTCTGATTTTTTAAATTCTACAGATGGGGAATCGAACTCGTATTCCCTTTCTTGTTAGGCGCGCACCTTGCCAACTACGCTACCGGGAGCAATATTGGCGACAATATTTTCTTACGGTTGTTCATTTGTAGTAAGCAATAATTCATCCAGGGCGAGTTTTTTCCTTTTTTTAAATTGAACTAATTTTGTCTGATTTTATATTTCAACTAAAACCGTTGACGATCACTGCGGCGGTTATTCGTCGCGCACGTCAGGCTCGTAAACTAATGGACCTTTCTTGAACCCAAAAGTCAGATTGATGTGATTTGCAAAGCCTGTGCGAGTAATTACTGTTGCCTACTGCAGATTGACGAAATGTCAAACGGTTCTCATGTCTAAAATTAATTTGATATTTGGCCAAATTTACGTACATTACATTATAATACGCCTTTGACAAACGAGGCTTGAACAAACACTTTACCACATCATGATAAATAACATACATGAATACTAAAATAGTTTAATACTTTCTAGCGAACCACAGGAAACAAACTTTGTGTACTCGCGAGAAACATTCTTTCCGTGTTTTCATAATATATATTATTATTTATTTTACTGCCATGCCCACTCCAGTGGAGCATATATATCTCAACAGAGCAAAGACGACCTATGCAGAAGCGGTCCTCGACTTACGCACATAATTGGTTTCTGAAAATGTGTGCGAATATTGAATGTTGGAAAGTAGAGTGGCATAAAAAAACATCAAAAATTGTATTTTAAAATATGTATTTATCGATGATACTGTTTAAGTGCTTTCATGTGTTTTCTTTACAATTTTGTCAAGAGTTTTTGTCTTTTCTTAATGAAGAGTTTTATAACATGCCGTGTCTTACTCAAACGCCACACGTTTTCCATTGAGATCACATTCTTCCATAACACTCCAGGGAGTGAGGGTTCGATTTCAACATTTGCTGGATTAAACAAAAAAAATCCGAAAATAATGAATTAATAATGCATAACATTTGATAACAATATCTGCTTTTATATTTTTGGTGAATATGTTTACAAAGCAGCAATACATTGTAATATTATATTTAATATCACAGAATACGATGTTTCAGATTTTTTTTAGCTACCCACAATGTCAAAATTTACTTTGTGTCTCAAGTGCTCAATCCACTGGGTGCCCAGCTCTACATCTTTAGATGTTATACAATGCTGTATGATGATACGATGATGATTCCATATATAATATACTCCACTTCTGGAGTGGTGGTCATGGTATTAAAAATCTAAGATGTTCCTAAATACAGTGATTAACCCATTAGAACAATGGGTTTATTCGACTGAGATTGTTTAGTAGATATTCTACATCAATGGTCTAGTGCAGGACTGGTCAACACGCGGCCCGTGGCGTCCTTTAGTGTGCCACTACAAACTATTTTTATCATGTAAAGTTAAACATTGAAGAATCTTTGTGAATTTACAAAATTATAATGTCTTTATTGCCATACAAATATATTCTGTTTTGTATCCCATACACGTTTTCTCATCATACCTACAATAGTTGTTGTATCGTGTTTTTTCTCACATTTACACTAATCAAACACTTTCTATATACGTCTGCATTCAAAATTCAAAGCAATCACTTTCAAAAAAATAATATGTGCTAATTTCGTTGTACAACCAGACCAGATATATCTAAAAAAAAATAGTATCAAAATTTGCAATTATTCTTATTTATGTGTGGCCGATGGGGCAATTTGGCTTGACCAAGCCTGCGTTAGACCAATTGGTTTATTTGATGTTTTAATAGTAATGATGGATCGTTCAGTAAATATTTTATATCAATGGTCTATTGCAAAAATGCAGTTACTGTAATATACAAATTATTTTGATCTTAATTGTTAAAAATATAAATAATCGAATAAAAAAACTAGCACTCAATTCTAATTTTTAGCCTTATTCACTATACGCACTTGGGAGATGTAGAAAAAGAACTGAACTCGCAACTAAACACGGTTGTGCCATGTATTTTAGTTTTTAATTGAACACTTACACAGCGTTCGTGCATATAAAAACGGAAAATACCAAAAGACGAAAATGAAGTCAAGATATTGTATAACTATTATAATAATGCATTTTTGCTCTGTTCCGAATGTAGGTCGTGTGAATATTCACTATTGTGAAGATTTGTCTGGACAGATTGAAGATTTTTGCCAGCAAATTGCTCAAGCTATTAGACATCCAATTTTTAAAAATGTCCTTATGCAGTTGAAAGATTTGAATCCGCAACCTCCGATATTTAGGTGTACGGACTTGACAACTTGGCTGCCCAGGTGCCAAATACATATTTTATAATGATTATAAAATGGTCTATCTATCTACCATGTCCGCTCCTAAAGTGTAGAATATGAATCTACGCAGTATGAAGATATCCACCCAGAGTTGAATATATGGATATCAGTAATGTGAAGACGTCATGACAGATTATTTTTCACGAGAATCGTTTTGTCAGACAATTGCTCAACTTAATAAGGCATCCAGTCCTGCATTTTTATATTTTAAAATCCAACAGCAGATGGGGATTCGAATCCGCATTCCCCGGATTACTAGACGCGCACGCTACCAACTACCCTACCCGGGAATCAAGAATACTGTCCAAATAAAAACGTATGAAGCCCTCGTGCTAAATTTATAATATTATAACGTTTGTTCGCTGTTTGTTTTTGTTCTAAAAACACCATGAAATAATATGTTAATGCTTTAGAATAAATATAATTATATTACATTAATAGTATTATTTCAACCGAAAATCGTTCAAGTATGTAATACGTACAATAAGAGCTTTATTTTTTGGGTCACTTTGTCACCGTGCCAAAAAGACCTTTTACGAACAAATACAAATAACTCCAACACAAAGTTAAACAAGTCCATCATATTTAACAAAATATAATATTATGAGAGAGAAAACTAAAAGGCATGACGGGGTTAATAATCCATATATAGAAAAACAATATCCATTGTTACAAAAATCTTTATTGTCACACACTTCCACTTCTTGGAATTTATCAGAGTGTTATCTATAAGTGTTAATTCTAATTATCTATTTTGTTAACGTGCCCACTTCAAAAGAAGATCATATGGATCTTCACAGGGGCGGCTCTATGGTTGCTGGCGCCCTAGGCAATTTCGGCATATTTAAAAAAATATAACTTTGAAAAAAATTTAAAGCAAAAAACTATAAATGTAAAAATGAGCTTACCATCTAAATAAACATCGTACAGTAATGCCAATTGCAATAACAAACTACGCGTGAATTTTTATTTCATATTTGGCAACAGAGCATGTGTTTGCGTGCCGCCAAAAGTGAGTTTGTCATGAAGTGATGAAAAATATACAATGTAATTATACATCAACCTGCATTTTTCCGTCATAAAAATGTCAAATTGAAACACCATTTATTTTGGTATTTGTAATTTTTCTTTCTTTCGGAATATCCTTAATGCCGCTCCTAAGAATGTGGCGCCCCGGGCAACTGCACGTTGCCGGTACCTCGAGTCGGCTTTGGAGCTTTATAATGTTAATATTTCTACTTCGATTGCATGGAACTCTGCAATGTACACGTTGTTTAACTGAAATTAATTGTCAGCCGATTGCTCAACCCATTGGACATACGATTCTGTATCTTCGGGTTTTGTAAATTTGCGACATTCGAACACAATTATACCGTCTTCGTCACCGAGAGAATACAATTTAATGTCAATATTAAGCAATGATAAAATCGAGTTCTACCGATTAAATGGAAATGGATTTCTTAAAAATTTAATATAATTGTCATTTTGATGGTTGAGTTAGTAAAAATGTGCGGTTAGGAACCGAAGATCGCAGGTTCAAATCATAGCTTTGTCCCTAGAATACGTGGTCTATCTTATAGTTTTGCACTTAATGAAAACAAAATCATTATATTTGCAACGTGGAAACTCATTATTGATCTTTACATATTATTTCATTTTTAATACATTCTTTACACTAATTATGTGGTTTTTGAAAATGATGCTTAACCCTTTCATTGGTGAGTTAATTTTTTATGCACACACGTTTTAAACACTAAAATGATTCACGGCTACCACCAATTCAACGAATATCATAAAATCAATCAAATTGGATACGACGATTTGTAAACAATGCTCTTCTATTTCCAATCACGGAACAAAATAGACTGCAAAGTTATTCCAAATTGGTGAGACTGTATAACATTACCATACGTGGCCGCTCCCATTTCAGAATCAAAGGAGTATTTGAGATGAAATTTGAACGCATAGGACTGATTTATGTGACATTTTATGTGTTTCTGTGAACATCAATATAAATAATCATTCGTTTTTTTACAAAACATAATAATTATCGAAAGAGTATCAGGGAATTTTATTTATATCATTAACACTCATTTTTTTCGTAATGTTTACGTATTTTTTTCTAGCCTAAAAATAAATAATATGATTGTAATGACTTCCACATATCATTCGTAGATCTATCTTGTATTTATTTGTATTAAAATAAATAATAACATTTTATTAAAAAATACAAGAATGGCTTTGAAAACAATACGACAAGGCGCACGGAGGTACATACGTCCATACTACTCAAAGGATTGATATGCATATAAATAAATTTGTAAATATTTCTTATCAATAACATAGCCGAAGAACTTGCATGTGAGTTTTATTTGATTTTTAATGCAGCTACGGGATTCAAACCTGCGTATTTTGGCTCCGAGTGAATAATCAGAGCGCGGAGTATCCATTCATTCATAATGAATGACGAAAAAATCACATGATTATAACGCGTATTTAGATGCGGGACCCGAATGATTGGGCGATTAAACGACGTTGGATCATTTTCCCTATTGTACTACAGAGGGCAAAATAAATATTTTACGTAAGTATTGTTGTAAGATATTACAATTCGGCCATTACGACAAGGAATAGTGTTTATTAAATCTGATACGAAAGCGTTCTCCAAAATTACAAATGTAATGCAAAAATGTTTGTTCGTACAGTGGAAAGACTCGGCTGTCAAAATCAATACAGCGTTCGACCGGCCGCCGGGTTTATAATTACAATGTAATTCATTAACAAACAAAATATAAACGCATCCATTATCCGCCGCTATCACGCAATACGGTGAAAATTCTATTCTCATAGCTTTCCGCCTCTTCGGTTGACGGAAAAGAGAAAATACGGTGTACGAAATAATTCGGAGAGGCTCCCCGAGCAGCGGAAAAAATGTAGAAAAATGGTCGTTAATTTGAAGTTCCTACAGGTTGAATGTGCAGCGGGGTACAACATTGCACGCGCGTCAACAGAAACGAAAGCGGATCGATTTCGAAACGTTGCGCGCTCGGCATTTTTATGAAAAGTAATAATATACGCAATACTAAAAATACACTGAAAACAACGTATTTCTAAAAATTATTCGACGATAGTAAAAATATCACTCCGATTTGGCAGTTTTATTCAAGAATTTTTCAGTACGACAACGATAAAATGTTTAATTTATATAAAATATGTATTTTTTGAATTAAATAAGTAACAATCAAATCACAATGAATGTTTGTATTATAAACAACATTTTAACTGACTTCTATCCTGAAATTTAGATATTAATAATTAATTAAAAGAAATAGCTTTCGATAAAATTATTCGACTATTGTAAAATAGAGGTTCGCCAATTTTATTTCAGTAAATATATTCGTTATATATAATAAACGCCACTCATTTCAAATTGAATCCTTGAAGAAACAACTGATAAGATAGATATAAAAAAATACTTGTACATTCTGAGGATTACTGTACGGTATTATTATGTTTTAATAATATAATATATTTTCGAAAGCATAACGAATTAGCAGTGAATAATCATTAATTAGCATTTAAATAAACCAATAATTGATAAGAGTGATTAGAGACTACAGCCGGGTTCTTGAAATTCCACGACTTATCAACGTTTGCGGGAAATAGATACAATTAAAATCAATTACAGAACAAAAATATTCAAAAAGCTATACATCATCGCGCGTTTGACGTAGGAAAAATGTTTCATCATTCCGACACTAATCTGTTGAGTGGCGCGAAGCTAGCGACAGTTTGCCAAAACAACATGGCGTGTGTACACAAAACGTAAAATGATGTGGCAATTCACATCGATTTTATTTTAAATTTTAGTTAATTTAGTTAGATTTAAATCGAGCCGTGCGTCTCGGCGAAATCCGTTCGTAAATATGTAACATAAACCGTAAAGCGAATCCCGTCTCTATAAAAAATATATCTTTAATAAAGTACAAAGTTTTTCTAATGTCCTACCCCGAGTCGAATACGTTACGTGTAAATACTTAATAGTCGTTATCGGATATTTGTCGGCGGAACAGTTGGTTTTTACATGAAATCATGGTGAGTAATTGAATAAATTGCATTTCGTGATGTGTCCATATTGCGATCGCAGCCGCGGTGCCGATCGCCCAGTACGGATCCAACTCCGTGTCATTCGTTCTAACGCAAAAGGATGACCTTCAAACAGACGTATGGCGGGAATGACAACTTTTAAAAACACTTTCGTTTTCGCCCTTTTTTCGAGGCAAACGCACCCGGGGAGCGTGAAAACGATCGCATTAATTGTATTACGCAAAAACCACGGGGCAGCGGGCCGCCGCGGGTCCGACCAATGTCCGTGTCAGATGCGATCACTAGGTGACTAACGTAGGCGAACATCGAAATCATTCTCTGAATAATAAAGGCCGCACTAGGTGCCAGCGAAAATAATTACATTACCAGCAGATGGGCGGTGCACAAAACGAAAAATACTCATTTACCCACATATTCAATTTGACACTCGCCAAATAATGCAATGACATTTACTTCCTGTCAATATTGTAGGCATTCTAAAATTACAATATGAACGCATCTGAAACTGACATTCTGTCGTTTACAGGTTTTCATAGGAACACAAATATATCCGAATCACCAATTTCATCGCATTTTTTTGACATTGAATTGATGACAATATGAAATCTTTGTGTATTATATGAGAATTAAGGTATTTATTTCCGAAGTGACAAACTGCATAAATAATTTTTACCGGAGAAGTGAAGATTAGGTTAAGTTGACGAGCATTCACATTAAAAGCTAAATATGGTGGATGATAAAAAGGCAAAGAATAACAGTAGTCATGCTTTAAAGTCATTAAAAATAACCTTTTCTGATACAAAATTATTACAGCAAACAGTATCCCTCATAATCCTATTACAGTTTATTTTTTCTCACTTAAACATATTGGAATTCGAAGCGATGTTGATCTAAATAATCCAGAAGAATTGATTAAGCCTCATGAAATGCGAAACTATTTGTCTGTCGTCAATACTATCCTTTTTAAATAGTATGTTCAGGAGTAACATTTTAATATGTTTGTTATAACCATATGTATGTCGTGTTGTCAATGTATTAAAATTATAATTTGTGATATTACAACATGTATTAAGTAAAATAAATAAAATATTATTAATAAGTGATTTTTACTAATAGATGGCGCACTCCCCCCTGGGCGATATAGAGGACCTGACGCTGTGCTCGGTGTGCCGGCTGCCCTTTAACGACTTGGACCAGCAGCCTAAAGTGTTGGCCTGTAAGCACCATTTCTGCCTCAAATGTGTCAACACTGTCCTTCTCAAGGGACGGGAGCTGTACTGTCCTCACTGCTGGAAGAGAACGGAGGTCCCCGACCTGAGGACAGAGGCATTGCCCACATATGCTGCAGTGTTAGCTCTCGCGCGGAGGCTTGGTGGCTTGCAGCCGCCTAAACCTCCCGACAAGCCCCCTCACCCCGCTCCGAAGATTAAATCGGAGAACTGCCACACGCACGCCATGCCGTACACACTATGGTGCCACGCCTGCAATGTCCAGATCTGCAGGGCGTGCGCCACCCACCTCGACCATGCTGACCACACTGTCAAACCGCAGGCTGACGCCAAGCGGATTCTTCGTGCAGACTTCCAAAACGAATTGACTGTCATGCAGAAGATGCTGTCTGACATCCAGCATCTAGTCTTTAAGCAGAGGGATTTTCTACTCAAAATCTTGGAAGCATGCACAACCCTCAAGACTCAGGTGGAAACCGATCTTGTGAATAATATGCCTGGTTATGAATTATCAGAGGCCAGAGATTGCCTCCAAAAAGCGCGTCAAAACTATGGTGGAACAGAGGCCCAAAGCCCCGCAGAGATACATTCACTCCTTTCTGACTTGGCAGGTGAGAAAGAAAGGCTTCAGGCCAAGCATCATGAGATGTTTCTGCAGTGCAAGTTAGATGACCTGATTAAGAACTCCGGGGTCATTTTCGACTTTGACCTGCTCAAACAAGCACTTGCCACCATCCACTCAGGAGAGATTGCCTTACAGAGCAACAATGGCTATCACAATCCCATCCTATTCCTGGCCAACTACTGCATGTCCCAGCTCTACTCGCGTCACTTCCTATTCAAGCAGCAGCAGCAGACCTCGAACCCCTCTTTCCTACAAGGACAGAATGGTAACCTCGACTTCCATGGAATGCTGTCAGCGCCAGCGCCTGTATCGCGTCCTCCCTACATCCCACTCATGATGCCCAACGCTGACAAGATAAGCGTTCACGGCTTGACAGATGGTGGTCCTCCAAAACTATCAGGAAACTACGACCTCCAGAGTGATCAAACACAAAACCTGAGCATTTCCAAGCCTGGTCCGCTCGGTTTCATTGATAATGGCGGAAATCTTCACTCTCCCAATCCCAAGGGTGTCGCGGCATTCCAGGCAGACAGTCTCTCGATGGCACAATCCAATCTGTTGCCAGCCCCTCAGCCGCCACATCACTCTTCCCAGAGCGGCTTAGCATCTCCTCAAACAGGCCAGTTGCTTCCTGTTGGAGTGCTGCCACCTGGCATGCTGCAACATTCTCCCCAGGCAGCTCTGATTCGAAACCCGGCAACGCATATCTACCCAGTTTTTTATTTCAATATTGAAATAAATGGGGCTCCCTTTGGTAGGATTCTGATAGAAGTGCGCAGTGACGTGGCTCCTAAAATGGCCAAGAACTTCAGTGTTCTATCAACGGGTGAGCTGGGTATTGGCTACAAGGGTTGCAACATCTTCCAGTGCTGGGAAAATGAGAGCATCATTACTGGGGACTTTGAGATGAACAATGGGCGTGGGGGACGGTCAGTTTTTGAAGATGGTTTCTTCATGCCGGATGATACGAAAATTCTGGCAGTCCGCGGCAGCGTGGGAATGAGGCGAAGTCAGAAGAGGCACGACAATCTTGGCCTGGTGGGCTCGCAGTTCAGAATTATTCTGCGAGAGATGCGCGGCTTTACGGGGATCTTCGCCTTCGTGGTGGAGGGCCTGGAGTTGGTGGACAGAATCAGTCAGTCAGGCGACAGCGCGGGGAAGCCGCAGAGCAGCATCCTCGTGGCTAACTGTGGCAAATTTAACTGAGCGGATTTCTGCTATTCAAGAGGGAAGGACGTTTCGCTATTATTTTGATGTCGAATGAGATGTTTACGGCCTATGCATATTCTTATTCTTAATAGGCTTATCGTAATGAACCTCGGGCGTCCGCCAATTTATAGAAAGTTGAAAGAAACTTTCACACATTTGACGATAGGTGAATTTTTCACCATCGAGAATTAAGTCAGCTTCGAATGAAAGAAACGATGACAGGATCATGACCGTCGTCGGGTAAGATTCTGTCTGAAGTTTCATTCTTTAGCTGAGCGAAAACTGTATTATATCCTAATTTTGACCCGATCGCCGCGTATCGTTGCGGTGATCCGAATCATCCGCACGCGTTTCGTTCGAGCCGGAACGCGATCGTCACCGAATAGACAAATTAAAAATAATCGATATATTTTGGAATTCGAATGTTTCTTAAAGAGTAAGCTCCGAGGTATAGGTTTAAAACTAGAAGCGTCGCACCCCGTACTGTAATATTTAAAGTGTTCTATTATAATTTGTCCATGGCCAAGCGCGCGTCTGAACCCCTTTTTGGGAGCGAGGCTTTATACACGGAGACGCGCTGCGGCCGCATCCACGACGGACCGATTTTTATTTATTCGTGTAAAAAAAATAAACCGAGTCGTCGGCTAGGCCGGATAACAGGGAATAGATTACGCGAGATGAAAGTTAGAATGTGACCGGCGAACTCGGAATGAGTCATTTGAGAAGTAGAATACAGAGGGCGTTTCCTTCCGTATTGTTTGTGACATTAAGGAAATCTTCACCTGTTTCGTCAGAATGGAAACGAAAAGAGATATCATATGAAATGTTAGGGCCTAGGTTTTAGTGACCGCTACAAGAATATGGAAGTTATGGGAGTCGAGATATTTATATATATTTAAATAGCGTTATAATCGTCACGGACAATGTTAATTTTTACCCTCATCAGTGTTAATGGGCCAAATAAACATGGCCGTGTTCGAGACGCGGCATGTGAAGTGCATGGGAGCATAGCGGTACCTGGATTTCACAAATTGTCAATATAAGTTTATAAAAATTATCCTACGTTAATACGAATAATAATATATGATAATACTGACTTGTTGAAATGTTAGAATCATTATAGAGGAAATGTTTTGTTTTATACAGATCAGATTTCTATTATAATATAGCCAATGTTTTAAATGTATATTAATATAATATATAATACCACCCTGGCAATCCCCAGAAAAAAAAAAACAATCATAATATATATAAAAACATACAGATATATATATATATTGTCTACAAATGTTAGAGATATTTACACTAATGTTAAATGATCGTAAAGTGTAGAAGCGAATTTTATCACTGTTGAAATATATTTTGAAAATTTAAATCGAAAGAGTGTTGTATCTTTAAAAATCGATGTTTATAATAAATTACATATATAATATAATAATGATTAATAATGGTGTATATCGTAGTATATTTTCGCAGAATCCCAGAATAGCATTGACAGGCGGTCTATTTTGTCAAGACAAAACCCAACTAAATCTAATAGAATAAGGTGATAGGAGAGGAAGGACCCTCATAGAACAGTCAACGGACAAAAGAATAAATATTCCAATCGCCATTTCGAAGATATGATAGGACACATTTTTAAAAACACACCGTCGCCACGTTGCCAAAAATGCGGAGCTAATTTCTTTTTATAAAATATGGCCAAACGTGTACGACTATTATTACTAGCTGATAATCTTTACTCAACTCTTCCCGTAAATCGAACATGGGTCAATGTTGCTTCACATTTTTGGCAGTGGAACGACAATATCTTGCAATGGATTATTTGATGAAAAAAATTCAATAGGTTTTATTATTTTGAATGATGCTAATAACAGTCATCGCCAGACTTTATGCTTGTGTTTAATCGATTTTGACTTGTTTTGGAATGAAAAAAATTGTATTCATATTACAATCTACAATTTTTTCAAATTCAGTCATGGATGGTTCTTCATTTCTTTCATTGATTTCCACAGCTTTTTATTTTCTGAATTCTTTCTATTTTACGATCTGAAAATAGATAACAGTGTATAATAGTCATCTATGGATTTATTCGAATATATACAATGTTTTGTTCACGCCAGACCTCAAAGGATTTATTTGAAATAATCCATTGCAGGCAAACACACCGGTGCAGCCCGTGGGAGGGTCATAGGAGATATGAAAACAATTGTGATTAAAAGTAATCGAGGTTCAACGCAGGGAACGTCGCTCTTGCTACATTCGATTTAGCGTTTAGAAAAAAATAAACGAAATAACGATGCAAAACTAGAAATAATGAAACCGCGAACGTTCGCAATGTTGTCGGCGGAGTAACAAAACAAAAGCAACACGAAGGACACGAGCGTCGTGATTGTACGTACGTAATAAAAATCGCTAATCAATAATCGGTGTATTGTTATTTTTAATATGAACTTTAGATAATTATACGGTTGAAGTACTAGAGCTCGTTGCAATGCTGAGAAACACCTGACGATATCTGTCGTTGAACGAGCAGACTGCTTAAAATGTCTAACACACTATCAGTACTCGGCAGATTGGAAATTTTCATTTGAGCCTATATACCGAAAACTGATCAATGCAAGATCTGTTTTTGAAAATTCACAATCAAGAAAGGCCTTCATTAGTATCTGCCATGCAATCAATTGCCGACAGCCAGCTGAGGTTGGTTTACTTTTAAAAAATTGTTTCTTTAATTAGTAATGATTTTATATATATCGCTTAATAATATTATTTACCTAATTTCTTGTTAGGATACTTGTTGAGGCGCCGAGTACGAACAGAAGTTAAGCTTTGTCTTTGAACTCGTGTCTTGCACACGTCATTATCGACGATTAAATTTAGATGTCGCTACAAATAAAACGTGATAGAAAGTTAAAATGATTCGATAACCAGTGTTGACCTGATCTAACGTTTGAAAACAAAAAAAAACTTTTGTTCGCACCGTCCCCCTAAGCGAGTACCTTTGTTTGTTTTTTAATTAACCTACCAAAGCTTTTTTGACGAGGGTATTCCCCGGTTAAGTGTGACGATGACGATACGATGATTTAATTATTGATGTCGCGCTGGCTTAATAATTATTGTATGAGTGTTTTAAAAGAAATAATAATCATGTGTTTAGTTAATATTTATTAAGTTATATTATGGTAAATTTGGATGTAGATAATTAATGTGTCTATTCCGGCTTTGTCAATATCCTGAAACTGTTTGCTTCAATAAAAACATTGTTAGATTTCAAATGTGTGTCTTTCAATGGAGCTCCAATATGTATTCTTTATTTTTATGTAAAGGTAACATAGCTTAATTGTAA
Organism: Rhyacophila evoluta; assembly: GCA_022683975.1. Lineage (NCBI taxonomy): Eukaryota > Metazoa > Arthropoda > Insecta > Trichoptera > Rhyacophilidae > Rhyacophila > Rhyacophila evoluta. The sequence continues at coordinate 15,505 of JAGVSQ010000764.1, forward strand.
TTTAATCGATGTCAACATTTACAACTCTCACTATCATGGAAAAAATGTAAATTTTCAATTCGATTTTCACTACAGCACTCAGATAAAACATCCAGAAGACTTCATGGTCAAAAGTGCATTTTCAAACAACGAAGTGATGATTAGGCTCACATTTTTTTTATCATGGCCTCGTTGAATTAAACACAGTGAACAATATTAGATTCACTATTCTAAAGAATATTATTTATTAATTGTTTTCGACAGATAATTTGGCATAAATTTCATATAAAGTAGGAGAGTTACAAAACCATCTGATACGCGCAAGTAAGAAACAATTAAAAATTACTTTTAATATTGAATTTTCAGCGAAATTCTCTACCTGCTTCTCGAAGATTTCTTGTGTATTTCTTATGGCATATGATCATCATGGCTTTTAGTCATTGGATGTTCAATGAAAATTAACAAAAAAACTTTCCATCGACTGATTTTGCAGGCACTTTTGTTAAAAGATGTTTTTATTCTGAATGAAATTTTCAAAGGCGATAAAGATATTTTCAATATCATAAAAATACCATATTTTAAAATTATTACTTTAGCATACTGGCCATACCAAAATGATCATTTAAACACAACGAATCTAAAATTATTAAAAATTTAAATGGACGTCTCTGAGTGCTGTATTGCAATTCATATTACACTAATAATATTATAATCGGATAACAATTTAACTGTTCAGGCCTCTGTTTCTATGCATTAATTTCTGTCAAATATAATAATAATTATTTTTTTATTATTGTGTGGGCAAAGTTTTATTACGTAATCTCTGACATTATTGAACGGTGGCGTTATCAAGTGAATTAGTGAACATCTATTTTTCTAAATAACTAAAAACTTACATAGGCTTTCTAGTATTAGTAGCGTATGCTATAACATGGTGGTCCTTAACAGTTTTATAGCAAAATAACTTTGGTTACCTTTAACAATGGCGATAACGCAGAAAAAACAAATACAATCTTACAACAGAATCAGCTCTTTTATTATTTTAAGTACATCATAAATTGCTTCGTGATTTACTTAAAATTGAATTAATACAAAAATTATCAGAATACAAGCGTTGGGGACCACAATAATTATGTTCAAAAACATACGACTGCCATAAATAAGCAGGCTTTTGATAACAATTTGAATAAAAAAGACCATATCACAATACTCGGTGTTCAAAGGACATCTAATAGTTATTAATAAATTTAAATAGCATACTATTTCAAAATAATGTTTATAACTCGTCCAAAGTTCACAGAATAAGGGTTAGAATTTTCTAATTTGTTTTGAATATAACGAATAGAAAATTCGACATAATCGATAATGTAAGAGATTACTCAATTGGTGTTTGTAAATATTGGTATGAAATATAGACAGGTCACAATTCATTGTGTGGTCCATCTATGATACATCATCAAGAAATTGACTTAACACAAAAATACTTTCAAAACCTAACCTTGGGCATGCGATGTAGTTGAAGATGAATAAAAACAAAGAATGCGTAGATGGATCAAGTTAATGGATTGTGACAAAATTTATGAAATGTATATTTGCGGTGTGTTAGGAATAATGTTCGTGAAGTTGGCTTCGCGTGACAGATGCATCTTGCGTGTTAGAAAATGTTGAATCGGATACGTGCAAAATCGTTAAAAAGAAATTGTGTAGTTTTTATATTTGTTATTCGGCGGGTGGAATACGCTATTCCCGATTCGCTGTCGATAGTTACCCAAAGTGCGAAGACACTTTAATCTAAATAATACAAATATTTATATTATTTTTGACATTCTACATCGCCTTTGTTCACTCTGAACAATATATAATAAAAATATAGTCCGTCTGTTTAACTATATTATTACTCCTAACCTAAAAGTATATTTTGGAATTAAATTAATGGCCAACCAATACAAATTTCAAGATACAAAAGCATAATTGATAACTTGAATTTATTTAGTAAAAAGATCTTTTGTGACAAACAAAGTACACATTTTTAAAGGGAGGTTAATGTGTCATATAACTGTTTTGAGAAAAAATGTAATTGAATATATCAAAATATGTTTGCTCACCTGTACTATGTAACAATCTTCTTAAATGTTTTTTATTGATGAAAACGTAATGGCTGAGCAAATACATATTTGTATCAAAACACTGATGCTATCACATGCTCTCTAAATATGGATGAAATAATACCAACATATTGAAAATAATCCATCAATTTTTTATGTGAAATGATGTGATTAAACCGAAATATATTAAAACCTGGGTTGCCGCCATTAAAAAAAATAATTTCTGTAATGTTGTGCGTGATACAACACGTGACCGATGAAATCTGACAATCTTCAATATTGAGATACCATTCAATATTTTTTTTACTATAATTTTATCTATTTCTTTAAGTGAAGAGATAATATATCACTTGTTTAATTTTAGTTCCAAATTACAGATACTGTGTGTAAGATCTTACTATATTCATAAACATACAACCAGCGATGAACCACGCTGCACTGTAACCGCGTCTCGACTGCAATTCATCGTATACGATTCTAATACATTTTCCTAACTGTGAATATTCTTATATCATGTGAAAAACGTGCGCTTAGTTGAGAATTGTAAAAAATAAATAATTGTGCAGTTGCAGCGGAGTTGTATTCATCAGCGGTTAAGTTTACTTACGCATGTAAGCTGTAATATTATTATTTGTTTTAGCCTATATTTCAATGCATATGTATAATATATAAATTCAATGCCAATGTATTGAAATGTTAAATCATTAACTGTTATCACTCGATACCTCGATAATTTGCCAAGTTTTAAATGAAAATTCGTGAGTTCACATAGCCAAATGTTTTTCAAATTGAGTTGACAGCGTTATTTTCATAGATAAGTAACATTTACCGTATCAGTTGTGTTGGAATATTTATATGGTATAGGAGTACATATTAATGCATCGGATTACATATTATATGTTTACTAAATAAAATAAACTATGTCGCAATGTGTTAGCATTTATTAAATGTTTGTGGGAAAAATGCTAAAAACTCCAAAAAATCAAAGAAAAAATAATCTAAAAGATGTAAGCTATTTTTAGATAAATTCTTCTAAATGTTATTGCTCGGTAAATGTTTATGAAATATTAATATTAAGGGAGTAAATATGATTTAAAAATTACAACAAAAAAATGATAATATTATGTTAAAGTTGCCTGTGAACCCTTATCCCAGTGAAATAAATATCTTTGAAAAATCGTTAAAAATTATTTTGGTACTAACTTATTGTCAGAAAAATATTACTAAATTAATCTAAGCAAAGTCTGCCTTTATGTCAAACTATCTTTTATTATTACATGTTATTTAATTTATTAATGAAGTGCAATGCCAATATTGTAATATTCTTCATATTGCAATACATTTGATTTAACATAAATTATTCTGAGGACCGGTCAATTTATGTTAAGTGCAAAACAGTCGTTTCTCACCGAATCTATTTCATAGCACATAAATTTCATAGCTACTAAAATAAAACCATATTGTGAACAATATACAAAATTTTGCTCTTAAAATCGGCATACTTTGACCATAGATGACAGAATTGTTTTTAAAATCATTTACTAATAATATTATTATGCATTACAAAAATGGCTACAGTGTTACTGTTAATAAATGCTTTTTTGTTAGTAATATATATTATTGGTGTTTATTGAATAAAAAGAACAAAGCTGGTTTAGCAAAACATGTTCAACAGAAGTACACATAAACCGAAAACTTTAAAACCATTAAGGCATGGTCACATTTTTGTTATCGTTTGTAATAATTCCTGTATTATCCACGGTGATATTTTCATATAAATACAGTCGACAGCTAAACCAACGATATTATAAAACTTATCTCAAAAAATATAACATATGATGGTCAGAAACCGTCAGAAAATAATATCCATTCGGATTCAAAAAGTACCACGATATTAACAAAGATATGTGAAAGCCTGAAGATGCTTATTTTTATTATTTCATTATGGTGGAAATTAAATTTACTTTACTTATTAAGCGAATAAAATTCTTCATGATAATTCGTTATTTGACAAGTTAATGTCACTATTCTTTAGCACTCATTTAACACGACGCAAGATATTTACAATCATCGTGGTAAAATACGGTGATTTTTCTTTTCAAGACAGAGTGAAACCTACATGTCATAAAATATCTTTTTTTTAATGCAAAATGAAATAACACATTTTTAGTTAAACTTTGATATTAATAATAATGAAAAATTAACAGCTGAACCGGCTTCGTTTAAAAAAATTAATACCGATTAATCGATTGCAAAAACTATATATATTTATAACACTATTATGAGTCAAACGCGACCAGTTTGACCGCTGACTTGAATGTAAATAAATGACTTATTATATATAATTATCGTTCTGTTGATTTCCCCCCAGGCTCTGTTTTACCTCTCCTTGAAAATCCCCTCGAAAGAAAACGAATGTACCCCATTGAACATAAATTTTACAAATAAAAGAATTCATTCGTTAAATTATTACATCACTAATATGACTTCATAATCAATATTTTGACCCAATTTCATGTATTGATTAAAATCACTTGTATCAGAAGATTTTTTCAATTATGATTTATAACAACTGTCGAAGGGCAAAAAAAGGAGGCAACCTACAAAGAACGAATTTTATAATAGACAAAAAAACGTCTGATGATTTTGGACATATTAATCAAAATATTAAATAGGCACAACGTTGAAGTGCATGAAGACTAAAACTAGTGTTTTATTTACCAAATCTGATATTAATATAAAAGTTATTCAAGAAAAACCAATAAAATGTATGTTATAGAAGTCCTTTTTGCCAATCACAAGTTTTATAGACCATCTTTTTTTCAAACTTACAACCTGAATTTAGATACTCAGTATTTACAACTTAAATTCTTTTGATAGAACATGGATTAACCCTTTGCGCTCCTCAATAGATTGCATTTTGCATTCTATCAGCTCCGCAATTTTCTAACTAAATGTCGACATAGAGCTACGGGTAAGATATAAAATGTCGACTCCAGCTCGACATAGGAGGCCAAAGGGTTAAGTTGAATACATTGTGATAATCGAAAAGAAACTATTTTGAAAAATCTGTGGGTTACGTCCTTTTTCCTTTCTAAATTTGATATTTAATTACTTAAAAATATCCAAATGTATAGAAAGTTTTAATCAAAAATAAGGGAATTTTTACCACCCAAAAAAAAAAAAATCTTTCCGTATAATAATCAAATTCAATGATGTAAATATTATCTGAAGAGGTCTAAAAGCTAACAAGTTAGTTATTCCCAAAGACAACAACACAATAATAAAAAGATGACATTGAATAAGCAAAAAATCCTTACCTTATAGTAGACATCTGGGACGTATTGCTTGTCTGACGACTCTCTAACGTAGCCAAGCTCAGGGGCATCCTTGGTCGGCAGAAGACAGTCATCTCTGACGAGCGCCATGCACTGATTCGTCACCTGATAACCTTCCATGTGGACCTGCTTTGAGACGTCACCTGAAACGCAGTTGAATATGTCATTAAAGTGAATGAAGATTTTAGCCCTTTGATTGGTGAGTCAAATATACAAGCGGAACTGTAGCAATTGACATAATGTATTTCTATTTATTTTGGTGTTGTAATAAAATTTGGAATACAGTTTTTCTTTCCAATTTAGGTCTGTATTATTTAAAAATACATGTCACAATCAAAAATACTTCCAAAGAGAACATAAAAAAACCCCCACAGAAAACTAGATCAAAGAAAAAAGATTTTTATTTTCGAAATATTCAAGTATATTTTACGATATTTTTCCGCACTAGAAACAAACTGTATTTTCATAATAACTATCAAACATTATTGATAAGTATATGTGCTGTCTAACAATAAACAATAATAATCTGGTCGAAGTTAAGTTCGTTACTTTAAAAAAAACACGAGGGAAACGTGGAAAGTGGCAGTGCCGTACAAGTATGGTGACAATGTAAGTTTGAACTTTTAGCATATTGCAAATGAGAGTTGTGAAAGTTTCTTAAATAAATAAGAGTTTTTACTCCAACACCAAATTATAGAGATGTCTATAAGTTAAATGTAGAATATATAATACTTTCATAATATATATATGTGAAATATGGTATCTTTGTATCGATTGTCTATTATTAGCTGTTCAACATTATGATTAGTCATAAAATCATAAACATTTTGTTTATTAATGTTAGCCTAACTAAGCCCTAAAATACTTTTTATTTTTTGGAATTGCGAAATAATTTCATATTTTATGGTATTTTTTATTAAATTTTAATAGCAGTTTATTTCATTAGTTGGAAATAAATCTACAAAATGTTATCAGGACATCATTCATTCTTCGTTAAGAAAAGGTTTCAACATAATAACAACAGATGGCAGTATAAAGTATCCCGCATAAAAAGTACTACTCTAGAAAGAATTTATAAAATTATTACATGATAGATTTGTTGTAAAATGTTTTAACTGAGTGATTTATTTCAATCAACTGATGCTGGAAGAGAAGAATAAAAACTTTAGTTACATTGAAAAGCACTGTTCTGGATCATTTCATCGTTATTAAGAAAATAGTCCTTACCCAAAATTTTTTCCTAAAATTAACTAATATGTAATATGTTATATTATAAAATTATAATTTACTGCAATATATGCCTAATAACAAGGGAAAATAATGCAGAGTCATAAAATTCCCTGATTTCAGTACACAAAATAACCTTTGAACATGAAGAACTCCACAAAGTGTTTTTGCGAGTTGATGACTATTTCCTGGACAACGACAATGTGTTCACAAACGCAAGTTTTACTTAAAATAAGATAAAATTAAAAAAAAACACGGATCTTTTGTAAGACTATTAATTCTTACATTAGAGATGTCAAATAAGTGGCAGGTGAAGATATTTTCAATGATACCCTAAAACATTCTATGTCTCATTTTTTTTTTTAAATCATCGTATTACCCATCAGTCAACAACACCAAAAAGTTTGCAAATATAAAACAAAAAAAATATTTAGTATTATTTTCTTATTTGTATCATTTTTTCGAATTTTTATTTAGTATCGTACTTTTATGTTGAATAAATGTGACTACTTCTTGATTTAGGTATTATGCATTGTGTTTATATTCAGTTTATATTATTATAACTTATACACATAGGCACTAGCATAATTGAAAAGTGCTTTAAATTTTATCTTATGTTGGCACATTGATCAAATCTTTTATCAGCCCTATCATGATGTTAAACCGTATGTGGATATAACTTTAACAGGTGACCAATAAAACTATGCAATTTTTCCATGGTATGACAATAGCTATTATTAGTACTAGGATAAGGTGTATGATGAATTGAGTGATTAGTTAATAGACAGGAAAAGTTTAAAAAAAGGTACACATGTGAAACTGCATTGTGAAAAAAAAATGAATATTACAGCAATAATATATCCAGAGTAATTTATTATAAATGTCTTGCGCATTAAAAGATTTTTTTATCAAATTTGAAAGTAAAAATGTGTAACTAATTTCCAACAAAGCAGAATTAAAAATTTTTAAGAGACTGATTTTATTTTAATGAGATTTAAAGTCTGAGTATTTCTTCTTATTCCCTATCGGCTCTCTTATAAACACCACACATTGTCTACAAAAATCCCTATCACCCGCCAGTATTCTAGCGCTCTCTCAGCTTATGCCTGCATTGTGTATCACCGCCGAATACATTTTATAGATAGTATTAAGCTACCATTCAAGATACCGAAAACTAGTTGGCTTAAAGAATAGGCAGCCCAGGTTTTTAAAATATCTTTAAGAGGAGATTACAATATAATATTTAGGGATTCATTTTAGTTTATCAGCACAACGTTCTGTATTTATTTTCGTCTTACCTGTGACACATACGGTGACATATTTGGATCCGAAATATCCTGATGATGCAAACTTGCAGGCGTTCGGATGTTGATTTTGAAAACGTCCAGCCATTATGCATTCCTGTGCTGTCATAAAATGTGATTCTATCCCCCTGAAAAGTGATAATGTTCAAATTTAGATTCAAATATTCAGTAGGATAAGATAGGAACCTATTGTTTATAATATAATGTACCATAAATGGTTTTAGAAATTAATTTAGCTTTGATTGATAATGATGAAATAAGTCGCATATTTCCTATATACGATAAGTCCATCTGGTAAAATTTAAACAAATCATTTCTTTTTCCATTTATTACTTTTACTGATAAGAACCAATAAAATTATTTATTCAGTGCCCTTTGTTGTAGAATTAGGGATGTTTAGAAAAAAAATAAACAATTGCTTTTCATAATATAAGAGTAATAAACCACATAATTACTTCGACCATCATTTAAATCATCGTGAACTTATTATCCTATATAGGAACCATACGACACAGATATAACAAACCGATGGCCCTAAGTTGACAACACGTAGTGTATTTCATTATATTTATTTTCCCAAAAATTATTTTTTTATATGGTTTTTTTGGTCCTCCAAAACAATTAAACAAATTTAAGATACGTGTTGTCAACTTATGGCATCGAAATGCTTGACATCATTGTAAAAGGTGATATCTACCATATTTGGATGTACAATTTTGCTTGCTTACAGTTTTAAATTGAAAGTAAAAATTTGTGTATTCTTCTTCTTTGGAGCATTTGGAGCATATTACAGGTACATGGCACCGTCAAGACTTTCTATCAACCATTAACGATATGTTATACTTATGCTAGTATCCTTTAATTCAAATGAATATACGGTATCAACAGTGTCCAAATTTTTCCCATGAAAACATCTCAACAATTACAAGAACACGCAAAAAGGAATCTGTTCTCGTCAGTACTACTGTTGGTACACTACTGTTTTGAGGTGACAGGGGACTACTTACCTACTTTTCGAGTTCTTCATAAAATCTAACCATTATATCCCTAGTATTCAATGAAAGCAGTTGTTTTGGAAACTTAGAAATATTTTTTAATTTAACAAACAGTTAAAAACACTGTTAGCAAATAAAGCTTGAATTAAATATTATTTAAGCTATCGTAAAGTAGATAATGAACTGCCTCTCACACGGCCTTTCTCGGCGATGGAAACCTAAGGTATCTGAAGTTATTAGCTTCCTTACAATCGGTCCTATGTATGTTTAAGTATGGTAAGCCTGTATTGATATACATTTTATAAGGCATTTTTAATGCCAGGATATAATTTTTTACGATTATAAATTTCTTGTAATTTTTTGTCCAATTGCCTTGTAAAATACTTGATACAAAAATCAACTGATAAATGCCTCAGCTCATAAAAATATCATACCTGATGTGCTGAACAGTTCCTTTAGACGAGTCTTCGCTCAGCAAGTCAGTGAAGATCCAACCGACCTGCACAAGTCCTAATTGGCTAGCGAGCTGATCGATCACCATCTGATGCTCGTCTGGGAGTAGCGTCACAGAATCGCGGGTGCTCACTTGCGGTGGCTCGTAAATTGCTGCCACACGAGCTCGAATACCTAATAATCCATTGGTGAAAACCATCAGTCATTTGGACGCTCTAGCAAAATTTTGGTCATTATAATAATTGAAAAAAAAATTGAATATTGTCAACTAATTTTAACTTACCTAATGGTACATCGCTATGTTTTTCATAGGTTCCATACAAAAATCCAATCCTCTGATGTGCGGTAGTGCGCCAAAATTCCAAAAAGCGTTCCACAATGTCAGTATTTTCAAACATGACATTGTCAACATGGCGGTAAACCTGACCACTCAACGTCACGGCGCTAGGCTGGCACTTGGAACAAATACCACGTGGCCAGGGAGGATGCTCTTTGCAGCCTGTAAAGAAGCAATCATTTGTGATTACATTATAGAGTAAATAATCATCCTAAAATTTAACTTAATATTTTTTATTTCTTTCATATTTATGATACTGAAATTTACACCATGACAGTGGTCGACTAGTATTCAGTGGGTAGATATATTTATGGCTAAACTACATTTCCAAAATTGATAGTGGTGGAGCATTTTTTTGAAATTTGGTACATGGTAACCAAACAATCAAATAAAACGGTTAACATACATTTTTTAATTGAGTTAGCATTCAAATCACAGAATTTCGTTTAACAATGGTGGAATAATTATACTGTATTATAATTCTACAAATGAATAGTTTTATTTGATAACTATTTTGGTTGTGTCACTATTAGCAAAACAGAAAGAGTTATATGTTCACACGGTGACAATTTATTTTTCTTTCAGAATCATAATTTATAAGAAAAATTTTGACTCGTCTTGCCATAGCTGGCTCATGAGCATTCAAAAGGTTCCTTCTTGAGGTCGTTGTCTAACAAGTGGATGCACCTGAAGTCTTCTAATTTTCTTCCAATGCGAATGGGATGATACTCATACAAAATCATGACAGTATTCACGTCCATTTTGTCGAAGGGTAGAATGAATAGTGGGCGCTTAATTTCTTCCGGATCGTCATATTTAGTTTTGATGAATTTACAAAAATTCACAATCTAGTTTAAAACGAAATGCCGTACGAAAATTATTTTCGTTTTTGAAGAATTGTGATTAATTACGATTTATCAAAAAAGAGAACCGTGTGAACGAGACATTAGGCAAACACATGGCTGTCAATTATGTAGGACAGAACTATGCATAAAAATAAAATAATTGGTTATTGATCCCCTACTAATTTCTTAGTGTTATCATAATTACTATATTTATTTGTGAATTATTATTTTATTGGACAGAGATATGAAAACAAGACAGTATTTCATTTCACTCACCAACTTTTATCCTACAGGAAATATCTTCTAGAGCCAAAAATTTTCCTCTACCAACGCCTGAAGTGAGTTTTCTTATATAAGTATGGAATGACATATGTTTAACATTTTGCTCTCTTAAATTGGACTCGTCGAATGGTTCCAGCGGTGAACAATGGACGCAACACCCATTTGAATTATGACGACAGCTGAAAAAAAAAGAAAATAAACTATAAAAACAGTCGTAACACAAAAGATGTACAGTAGAACTCCATCTACCGTTTTTCAAGGGACCAAAAAATAAAAACAACAGATACGGGAAAGTCGAAAAAGTGTGGAAAAAAATATTAGATCAAAATGAAACAATGGATAAAATGTGTAACAAAACAGAAATAGCGAGTGAATGGAATTATATGTACTTTTGAGAGGAATGAGTTATGTAAAAAAAAAATAAGAAATCAATGACGACTACTTAACATTGATGCTTTATGTACTTTGGCTGGAACAATAAAATACGAATGGTAAATATGGTAAATCAGGGCTCCACTGTATTTAGAAATAAAAAATCACCAGAGAAAAATTACAGTGCTATTGACCACATTAGTTGGACTGATGTTGTGTTTACTGAGACCGATTTGACTATAGACTCGCACATATTTCGTATATAAATAGCCTAAAGATTTCAAAACACAAAACCTGAATCAACAACGGCAATCATGTGCAAGTTTGTGAACTTTGAATTGTTTCATAAATGATTTTATTGTGTAACGATAAATATAAGACAAGCAGGGTCTTACTATTTTTCGTCTCGCTTTCTGGCAATTTTCCCATCGAGTTTATATAACTGAATATCCACTTCATCCTCCTGTGGCGCTGATGAAGAACTTAGTGAAGAAAATCCTGGAATTATATCAGTCTTGTTTGCCTCGCTTGATGAGTTTGCTTTCTGAAATTTGAAACATTAAATAATTCACTTATATTCATTGCAAAGAGGAACATAAAATATATTACTATGTATATCTACTTTTATCCTTAGATTTAACGTTAAAAAAATCTATATAATAATAAATATTAGATATACAACCAAGTATGTTTATGACAAGTGTGTAGACTGCATATCTACATAAGTATTATGAACCAAGGAACAAATTGAAGAGAGCAGATATATATATATTCAAAAATAATTTGAAATTCCTGCTTTAAAGGTCATTTATGATGATGCCACAAATATTTTATAGTATACTTAATAATTTCTATCGAAGGCTATCAAGTATCCCTTTTAAATGGTTTAATTAAAAAAAAAAACATGAAATAGCATTATGAGATTAATTAAATCTGTAACCTTTTTTGATTTCATTGAAAAACAATGTCATATGGGGCATTTGACAGTAAATAGCTACTTGCGAGTATTTTTAATTGTTTTCATTAATCTGTGATTTCCACATACCTGAGAGCTAGTTGTCGGTTGATCAAAGAGCATAGTCCCATTGAGTGGCGTCAGATAAAGCATATCTCCATGTTGTAAACAACAGCTAGACACCAGTTTACTATTGTTGGAAACAATCTCATCTTTGTGATTTCTATCTTTGAATAGTGCAAAATTATAGCTGTTTATTTCAAAAGTCTCATTAACTTTTGTGAATAGTGCCGATGTCGTGTCAGATGATTTAATTTCGACTCTCTTAGTGCCTTCGGGTGACTGAATTCTCAGCACCTGCAATTTGGAGGTTATGTTGTCAACCATGACTTTTAAACACTGATATTTTTACTAAATAACAAATTTGGCGTTCTAGAATTTTATATCAGTAGAATAAAACAAAAAATACTAGCAAATAACAGTTAAAAATACGAAAATTCTGACATTTGAAAATGTCAACACTGAAGATTACGAAGAACTTTCTATCTAATCTTATTATCTTTGTGACAGTTAATTGTGTAGATGCTCCGGACGTCATTTGTTATATCTAGAATTAAAAAGTTTTGTGCAATTTTCATTAAAAAATCTACTTACAATCATTTTTACTCGAGACATTTCAGCGGATTCGTAGCAAACATCGGCCCGGTTTGATACGTTCGTGTGAAGAATCACTACAATGGTTACCAACTGTAAAATCAAAATAATATTATCAAAATTTGCAAGTCAGTTTTCGAATGTTTTGGTTTCTTTTGTGTATCGAGAAACTGTTAGACTCGGGGCAGGTTAGTAAACTGGCACCTTGGCGACAAATAATTTTGATGTTTAATTATTTCATCAGATGTGATGTTTCATTTTTACGGTACAAAATAAATGTGCTGAGTAATCGGTCGATCTTATAAAAGTCATACTCACTTGGTAATCTATTACTGACGTCTAACATTAACGTCAGGCGATTTGTTTAGTGGGATAATATAGCCTGACATTTAATAGAGGTTTCATATACGTTTTTCGTGATTCAGGTTTATTAAATAACAACTGTCATTTTTGCATCATGCCTTATGCATTTACTTGTAATTGATTATTTTTATCAGCTGATCAGTTTCTGGAATAATGCGCCATATTTGAAAATACAAGAAAAGTGACATTTGACGTTTCCACTATTTTGTAATCAGAAGTCCTGGAGAAATACATTACATTGCGAAGGCTAATATTTACCTACAAGAAGTAAGATTAATTTGTTTATTTCACCTAACGCCTCCGCTATTATAATGCGTGTTTTGGCATAGACATGTTAGCTTATTGTGACGCTGCATACTGAAATCTATTTTAATCAAATACTTGGAGTCACATCCAGGTGTTTCACGTCGTCGTATCCTTGCATGTACGTTTCCTCGCGTTCAGTTTATTTTTTTTAAACTGAATAGTACAGAAGCAACTAAAATAATTCATAAAATCTTTGTGAAACATATATACACTATTATATATTCAAATTAGGTTAGATTTGTTCTAGAAATATTTCAAGGTGCGTTGGTGAAATATTACACACCTTATAAAATTAATCTCATCTTGCGATGTCTATTTATTAAATTGAGTTCTCTTCTAAATACGACGAGTGACTTTTTTCAATTATTTTTCATCTAAAAATCACTTTTCATTGATCACAGTCAATAGTATTGATTATATAAAAATAATTATATTATTTCAATATAGCAATTATGTATCATAGATTATTCATATATGTTTCAATTTCTTCTGTGAGAACTGTTAACTGATATATACAGCACTTGTTCACTTCATATGTATCATATCAAATTTGCCAAAATATTCGTGACCTTTTTTTAAAAAAATGTCTGTTGTCTTTTTCTTATTCTTCCATATCTGTGTTGAGCAAATAGATATTACGTGCCGCCTTCAAGAATCCGTGTTGCCCGTTAATATTCTTGCGCTCTTCCAGGTCATACCTGGATCCCATAACTCCGCCGAATACATTCTATAAATAGTATTTAGTGTCCTTGCGGTATGCCGAAAACCAGTCATTTTAAGGAATAGGCAGGTCAGGTGTAGGCTCTCTTAAGGCATCTGCGATATGTAGCCGAGTCAAGTCCAGCTTTGTAGCTTCATTTTGTCAGTGATTAGTGGCTGCATGGTATGTTCACTTATCTCCTCGCTTGAAACGAAATCATACCACCGTATCCACAGAATACGCCGCAGGCATCTGTTCTCAAAGCTTAGAATTCGGTTGCTTTGGACCTTGTTACATATTGCAACTATGTCTGGTGTACATGCGATATTTTCTACATAATACTAACACTGGGTAAAAATAATGCAGATTTCACTTACATTAGTTCAATTATTTTTTTAATTTAATTTCAGCACTGTTATCATGTGGATTACAAATCTGTTGACCTAGTATTGATTCTCACGTATCACACATGTAGATTGATTTGATAAGTGACTTAGATGGTCTTCCTTGGGTACAATCTAATGAGCTGTCTGTCCTCAAATGAAATAACAAAAAACTAATAAAGATAAGTATATTATAATATGGTATATTTTATACACAAAGTGTACAAATAGCTCTGCTAATCAACTATGGGCCACATATGAAAGTTTACCAGTTTTAAATAATTTAGAATTTTAAATCAATTTCCGTGTGCTTGATCAGTCAAAAATATGAATTATTTAATGATGATTATTTTAAATACTTTTAAGTAATATCATAATTCTTATTTATTTCAAAACTAGTAACATCAATTCATAATATGTCTAATTTGAATTTACTTTTAAAAATAATACAATACAATACTAACTCCCCCACAAAGTTACCTCTACAGTAGCGTTGAATTTCAGTACACTCTCTCTCTCCTATCCCAGGATTGCATGGCTTTTGACTCATTCCAAACTCCCTTATACACGGGTGAACAGCACTACATATTTGAACTCGGCTAAAAATAAACGGGTGCTCGACTCAGTGTTGTTATCAGAAGAAATTTAAAAAAATTATTATAATTAAAATAAAATTATTACCAGGGTGCATTCATTTAGAATTTTTTTTTTTTTGTGAAAGTGATGGGCTATTGAGTGTCCTACATTGAATTGTACTTGACTCAAAGTTTTTGTTATATTGTTTGCTCCAGAGGACCGACCTGAAAAATGGAGGACGTCGGAGTGCCAGTTGATCTGTATATCTACGATCTGTCGAAGGGTATGGCTTCAATGATGTCCGCAATGTTTTTGGGTATGATATTAACACTTTTGCACTCACACTCTGCATTATTAGGATTTTAACTAACTGCTCAATTAGTAAGTAATAATTTAAAATAAAATCTACAACGTTACATAAATATATTTCAAACAGAAATCAAATTAAGATTAAATCAGATTACATATAGATATAGATTACATTCTAGATTAAATAAATTCACAGCATAGCAATATCTAAACATTTTTTTAAACTTTACAGGTAAATTCTAATCCAACTATAGATTCACTAACAGCCTATACTGTAAACAAAACTGATCTATTATTATAAAATATAATAATAATGCCCTACCATAGATCAGTGGTCGCACTCTGTGTGGCTATCTGATAGTTATATCAAAATATATTCGGATAGGTCAATGGGCCTATTAAAGTATTTAACAACCAATCCTTTTAAAAAATTCTACTCACCACACATAAGATATTTTCAGTGTATTGTATTCAAACTGATTGATAACAGATCACAGATTGAAATGAAGAATACCCCTCCATGCAAAATAAATGACTAATGGAAATGGTTTAATAGGAATAATTAATTATATATTTCCGTACTCCCCATCTATAATTTCAATCTATTCAAGTCTATGATTTCTCTGATCATCCTTGGTTTTAATCTAGTCGTTACAAATAATTTAATTGGGCAAACAATTGGATTGTTTATAATTTTGTAAGTTGAAGTAACTTATCAATAACATAGTCAATTAGACATAAAATATATCATAAAATTTTGTTATTGTGTTTGTTGATTACAAACCGCAGTATAATACTTTTATGTTTGTTTTTATAAAGTTATAATAAGCTGCCTTTTGCATTTTGGAGGTGGAAAATTATGCTATATAACAATTATGTAATATTTATAATACTTCATTTTAAAACAATATTTCACATAATGAATAGCAAATTATTATTGTCCTAGACAATTCAGTAGCAATGCTGACAACTTAATTTATATAGGCTACCGTATGGCATTACAGTATACTTTGCATTTTGACATTATAACCGTAGGAGATGCATAATATGTATGCAATACTAATTATAGATTGCCGTACATACGATTATTAATAGTCTCTCTCGTTTTTTAAATGTCAAATTTTTATTATGAGAGTACAATGAAAATTTATTTTGCTGTGTATTGTTTTGATTTCCTCTGAATGTCCTTCAACTGAATGTAAAATTTTGGTTTTCTGTATTTTGAGTATATGGATCCTCATAATCTGTAAATTAATCATATATGTCATCTTACTGTGACAACCAATAAGGCATTTGTTTCTTGCCTGTTTATAGATTTTTTTATTCTGGTAGAGGACCTTTGATGTATAGGATATTTTTGATGGGTTTAGTAAAAATTATGGTAACTTATTTGCATTTTTTTGTTGTAAAATAGAGTGATATTAAATGCAGACTAAATTAATTCTTTGAAAAATTTCCTATTACTTATTTATCTTTGTCTTTTCTAGTGGAATTATTACATTATTTTAGCTTTTATAATTTTCATTATACATTATTCATAATTTACATTAGTTTTTATCTCTTTTAGTTTATTCTTATTCTATTATAAATTTATTAGACAATATGAGCTGATTGCAGTCTCATAGTTTGATCCCTGATTTATATGTATATACAATAAAATATAACATTGAATTTCAACCTTAGAAAATACTTTGCAACTTTGGGGATAGCTTCACAGCTTCAATAGCAACCAATTTTTTCAATTCTCTTAATAATTGTGGCTTTTATATGCCATATCGACTCTGGAGCATACGGAGTACATAAAATAAATATATGGATTACATATTACAATGTGAATACACATATAAACAATTTGGTTTTCTTAGAGTTGTTAGCCAATTACTCAAAACTTTGGGCACTGCTATACTGTATTCAGAAAAATCTTTAAAACATTGTGCGTTTCTAGAAGTGGGTATATAGTTTTTTTTTAATATCGTATTTGAGCAGTTAGTTGAAATACTAATATGTAATATATTGCTGGTTTGATTTGTTATTTTTTAATTGTACTAAACATGAAGTTTGCTATTGCAATTTACTATGCCTTTTACATGAACAAAAACATACATCTTCAATCGCTTATATTGTTAACCTGTATTATTTATTGATAAGTAAATTATCATTTTGAACTTCTGTGACAAAATTATAAAAAAATATACAGTCACCAATATGGAAAAGTTTGATAAGTGCTTGCTTTAGAGAACTCCTTGGCTCCGGAGGCAACGGGCTGAAATCTGATAGTCATTTATTGGTTAAATATTGTCTTAATTATAAACCTACTATCTTAATCTTAAATGACTAGTATTTTTTGAAAAATTTAGTATACAATAGAAGTTTTTTTTTAACGATATTCGCTCCCAAATTGGAGCATATAGATATCTACCCAGTATGAAACCATCCATTCCGAAAGTGGAATAAATGGATCTCCGCAATGTGAAGACGTCTTAACAGATTATTTAATTTAACCAATCAAATCGTGGACAGATTTTATTAGTTTTAATGTCTTACTTAGCAGTCGCTTTTCATCCTGTCAAGCCATGCCAGCATCCCTCATTTCCGTTTCTATACATCCTTTGGAAAGTAACCGACAGTTTTTTAGGACACCAGAATATATCATAATTCTGCATGCAATTATAAATTAAGTCATAATCGAAATAGCTATCAACGAAACTAATTCACCTGCGGGATTATAATCACTCAATCATTGCCGTGCCAAGGGTAGAAGACGTTTTTGTGCAAAAGTTAAGTTTTCTGAAGCAATTTTTCTTCTTTAAAAATGTGTATTTGTAATAAAATGTACAAAAATTCACTAACTACTGATTGAAAAATATATCGAATTTTAATTTTTTTTCAAATTTTATGCAAGCACGAGTTTATTTTTTTTATTTTTTTATACCATGTTCGCTCCCAACGTGGAGCATATGGATCTATACATTGTGAAGATATCCACCACGAAAGAGGAGTATATCGATCACGAAGAAAATAGTGATGAATTTATTTCATGTTTCTTATAAAAAACGCGCCCCATATATTCAAGCACCCTACATAATCTGCACACTTATTGTATTGTCGTGAAGTATTTAACGTTTATACGAACATAAAAATGGAATTTATTTTCAAATAATTTCAAAACCGTTTTTTTCAATATATATATTTTTTTTTAATTTAATACGAACATAAATAACATCGGTATATTTTTTTCCAGCCGGTATCTCTTACCCAATCCTAAATATAAATTCTTAACATTTTTGTCACCCACTCTGAATTGTATTCGCTCCGCGTTTTAAATATAGCAACACTGATCCTATATTAGATTTTTTTCGTTTGA
This sequence comes from Rhyacophila evoluta, assembly GCA_022683975.1. Classification (NCBI taxonomy): domain Eukaryota; kingdom Metazoa; phylum Arthropoda; class Insecta; order Trichoptera; family Rhyacophilidae; genus Rhyacophila; species Rhyacophila evoluta. Next base: position 34,352 of record JAGVSQ010000764.1, read on the forward strand.
TCACCTTTCGACCGTTTACATTCTTACTCATTTCATGTTAAGTACGGCCGAAAATAATTTTTCACCTGCGAAATAATGGCGTAAGAAATAAATTAACGAACACATTTTTTTATCAGACTTTTTGCAATTAACCATTTAAAAAAGAAAGGTCGACCTTGGTACTTACGAATAATTTGTAAAGAAATCGATGAGCGTTCAGAAACACAAGTTCAACATATCGCTCTTTGGACGTAATAATGAAATAACTCGAAAATTACCATTATATACATAATTACATATTATTTATTTTTTGGTATTAAATTTGTATATTCAATTAATTATAAGTAATAGTAGCATGCGTGCCTAGCAATCAGGAGAATGCGGGTTCGATTCCTCATACATCAGATTTTTAAAATGCAGGGCTGGATGCACATTGGGTTGAGTAATTGTCTGACAAACAATTCTCGTGGAAAATAATCTGTCAAG
>JAGVSQ010000765.1:0-34808 GCA_022683975.1 Rhyacophila evoluta
CTAACAGTGATCTCACATATGGAAGTTTACCAGTTTTAAATAATTCAGAATTCAAGATTTCACGTTTTTTTTAGTTAGCGTAATATAACTTGCTTTACAAAATTATAACTTTAGGTTTTTTATTTTTGCTTGGGCAACTGGTATTGCCCAGGGAGGCAGCGGTAGGTCCACAGCGTCCCTTATATTTGCCTTAGACCAAAAATGCCTCCTTAGATCTTTTCAATGCCCACTGGTGGGTGGTATCGTCCCCATTGGGAACTGGTGCTGTGAAAAGTGTTTATCATCCACCTGCCTCAGATAGTCGGTTTTAGTGTAGTTGATAATTTGGCTATATTTTACTTTTCCACTATTTTGTTATTTTTCTATAAAATTTAGGTGTAAGTAAAAGGTACTACAATATGTAAATGAATAATAAAAATAAAAATGATATAAGAAAAGGATTCTTTTAATATTTTTGAGTGTTTTGTTTTGTAAAATCTGTTGCCGTTTCTCGCAACACAACTTTAATTGACTGATTGTAGGTGATCAACAAAACCTTTGTTTCAATTGAGTTGATTAACTTTTTAGTGGATCAACAAAAGTTTAACTCAGTCACACTATCATTCAACTTATGAGTTATAAGCCATTTGTTGATGGTTATCACCGAATTGAAACTTGAGTTGTAGTGTGTGAACTTCAGTCGGCTGTCAAGTTTGTTTTCGACTGGTCATACCACATGGTTATATGATGCATAGCTGCTTTTGGCGCCATATTAAAACTGATAATGATTATCAGTTGTGATTTATGTCGCCTAACTGCTTTCGGCGCCAGTCTAAAATTGAGACTGTTGATCTGATTCTATTAAAACGTGGGGAAAAAAATTGATTCAAGTTGCATTCAACTTTCGTTGGTCAATAAAAGTTGAATCATGAGAATGCGGCATAGCCAACTTCTTGAAATATATTTAACACAACTCTGGCGGCCCTGATTGACTGGAAGATAATGAGTGTCGCGGGTGTATCCGCTTGCGAAATTTATTCGCGATATCTGACGTCTCGAATTATTTGCGAACCATTAAAACATCTATTAAATCTTTATGATAAAAAAGAAGAAATATAAACACTCACCTACAATATTATGTCTTTCTGAATTAGTTTCTCATGCGCACTTAATAGTTTTTAAATAAAAACAAAAAGTAAATACTAATACTAAAAATCAATATTTTACTAAAGAGTGGTACCATGAAAAACACTCCCCTTTATGAAGCAGAACTTTTCAAAAGTCACAAAAATGTATCTACTGCAAAGCAAAACTAAATTATTTGAATTGGATTAACTAAAAGCATTCGAAGAACTTATATGCACATAAAAAAATGAAATAAATCGGGATGATATGTTTTGACATGTGGTTTCGATCTTTACCCGAACACATGTATAAGTGGGGACAGTCCCGATTTATACTCATGATAAACTGGCAAAAATTCAACATGTTAGTGTAAACCATAAATATCGCAATATAATGAGCAGGACTGTGATCGCACTCTCCCGCTACAGCAGTATATTTTTGAGTAACTAATTACAGTCTCCCGCAATTGGGGATTGGCGGACTCAGGACTGTGATACTCGTTTGCCGCATACGCTGTGTTAATACAGAGAAGTTGTGCAGTAAGGGCTGTTCTTCATGGTTGAAGAATTATTGTCCTAAACCTGCTTTCAATCAAAAGGTCATGTTTGATATGAAATTGTTTTAGGACATCTAAGACAAAATAAAATACTGCAATATGAAATATTGTGCAACCGTGAAATGCTGTAATGTATTAAAGAAACAACAGAATTTAAATAAAAACTGATGTGCTTATAAAAATTGATTATTAATTTTTAGCCTGGCTATAAAGATTAAGATATAATCATATTAAATATATATTCATAAATTTTTAGTCATTATCTCGCCAATTCTGAATAAAATAAATTTATACTTTTTCCATTAGTTATCATTTAGCTCATACTTCATGAAGAATAATTACGAACAAAATACAAAAATTTTCTATGAAACCATCATATTTAAAGCTTTAATAATTGATGTTATCAGTTGAAGGCATCTTGTGGGCACTAAAATTTAATTTTGTTATGATAGAATACTATGAAACAAAAAAATAAAAATTGCAACATTTCAAATATTAATGTCTCAAAAGTATTTATTAGGGATACATATTTTTTTACGAACTATTTATTTATATTCATTAGTTATCAGTGTTTTGCAATAAATATTGAAGTTATATATAATTTAAATAATTTTCAATTTGTCGTCATAGACTATTTTTGAATATGTACATATTAATAAATACATGGTATTTCGTCGACTCTGGATAGTATTTAGTCTATGATTTTATTTACTAGTTGTTTGTGGTAGCGGGTGCTGTGTCGCCCGTGCCGTCAAGAAATATGTTATCGGAGCGAGTGAATTTATAAACATTAAAATTAGTGGTGGTGTTTTTATCTTGAAATTAGATTTAGTGCGTGAGTGTTAGAGAATATTTTGGGCATCGTTTGACCCATAAGTGCTTACTAAAGTTGGCTTTTTCTGTAAGTAATTCAAATAAGAAGCCATTAAAAATGGCTTCGTTTAGTATTCGTAAGTGAATATTATTGTATTCTGATTGTTAATTCAATTGGTTATTCCTCTGTGATATCAACATCTTAACATGGAGACTGTATATTAAATTAATTGATTATTTTCCACGGACTTGGGCTCGTTACAATAGTAAAAGTCATGATATTTGGTGTCATCTGTCAATCATTTCCAGTCACTTCAAAGTATTGTAATGTATGCGTAATGTTTTTTTTTTATATTTCATGCCCTAAAATTCATTGCAGCAAATAGACAGGGTTTCAAAGATTTGTTCCAATAGCATCCAGTTATTTTTTCCGTGTTTTCCCGATCTTTAACATTCCCAACTTACGAACGAATTTGATTATAGTAACTAATTGTTTTCTCGGGACATCAATAATTTAATTTGACGAATACGTGTAAATTATCAAAAAAACAAAAGTGTATTTTCGATTTCTTTTGTGCTCTTTTATATACCATTTATCTATAATGTTTGTGAAGTAAAACTTTTATATTTACAATCAGCGTCTACGCGATGACTTGAATCGTATGTTTACAGTGTACCAAATGTTATTAACACTTTACTTTACTAAACATTATTAGACTATCGTTTAACTTGGATGGCTCTAACGTATCCAGATATGCTGGAAGCTATTACCATACTTATGGTTTTGGGTGCAGCTGGCCCTCAATCGATAATTATTTTCAGAATATGGATCTTTTGATTTAGCAATTGTAATATATTGGCATATAAATTGATGACGATAAATATTGAATGTCTCTATATGAGATAACTTGAGAAAATCTTATTCATGCTACCATATAAAATGCTGAAATCTAGATTTCTCTATTAATTATTTACGTATATGATAGTAATCGTAGTCATTTATATTTATCTGCGAAGTTTCTTTAGCTCAATTGACGTAAGTGGCTGACTTGATCCCTCCTATATTTTACAGCAGAGGTTGGCAACCAAAAAATATATATACATATATATTTGGAGCAATTTATAAAAACAAACAAAATGGGAGTCCTGTTGTGTATGATTGATTCTCAGTTAGGATAATTATTTAGCCGGAATTAGAATTTAATTTTTATGACGAGATTTTTCAATTTATTTTGAATACAATATTAAGGTCCTTGCTCCAAGCATCGATTTATTTTTATAAAAATTTCCAGATTTCCATTGAATTGATCGACATCTCTTCGAAGTAAGTAGTTTGCAAGATTTTATGGATACCCGTTTGCCTGTCCTAAAGCAGAATTTCGTTTTTTTCACCCACTACGTTTTTAAATTGTGCTTCATCATATTTATGATGTCAGAGGAAAAATAAAAGTAAAGTTTCCACTTTATTTCATAACTTCCTCAAATATGTAGGTTCTTATTTCAACAATCGTTTATCGAATAATCAATTCGTTAAGAGTTTTCACGTAGATTTTATTTTCTCCGTGGTATTATTTGTTGATTGATATACATAACAATTTGTCATATTTAACCTTTCTTTATAAAACTTTGATTCTTTATAAACCGGTTCTCAAACGAAAGCTCTTCTATGCTAAAATGCTATGGTACTAACAGAGGTAATACTCTTTTTGTGATCTCTCTGACTCTAGCATCGCCAGTATCCCGCACCTTTGTGGAAAACTTTATGTAGATAGTGTTTATTATATTGGCCTTCTAAGATGCCGAAATCCGGCTAATTTAAAGAATATGCAGGCTGCGTCAAGACTCGAGGCATTCCCAATAAGTAGTTGAGCTGGATCCAGCTTCGCAGCTTAATTCTTGTAGTAATTAATAGATGCACGATCCGTTCTCTTATCTCATTACAAGGAAGTCAATCCATCATATTTCCAGAATATGCAATCGCTGTATGCCCTAAAATGTATTTTCCCCCGACAACTGAATTCTAAAACATAATTATGTGTGTACGTCTGGCTGCGCTCATCTAGTATGCAATTCAATAATTGTGGCATGAAAAACATACAAATAGTAATCATTTTATAGTTTGCTCATCTTATGAGAAAATAAAGGCAAGTTTTAGAAAGTAGGTGCGGGGATGTTGACAATTTTTCTAGTATTGGAACATTCTATTACTGAACTGTCAACTTATATAGTAAATTTTCAAGCAGTTAAAGTAGCAATACATGATGGTGAATGACACAAAAACACTACATTAAACTAATAGTATCGTATGATGCTTTTATATTACGCCTGTCTTTTATCATCTCTAACATAATATACGAGGAACTCATGTGTATGGGCGGTTGTTTGCTGTTCTCAAAAGAAATAGTTGATGATGTTTTATAGTTTCTTACTTACTTATAATTTATATAATTCGACGGAGTTTTTGTGTTTCACAGCAAGCAAACGGATCTGTGAAATAACTTGAAAAACGGTTTTTAATGCGTGATAACGACATCCTCGGTACTCTTAAATGAAGAGAAAAAACTGTTTCGCTTAACTCACCTTCGCAGTCTGGAAATGTTTTTATTATTATTAAAACTAGTACACATAAATTATTATTCATAAATGACAATCTATAGTGTTGTTTTACCGTGTTGGTAACTGTACAATATATGTATATTTTGTTACATGGTGGATTGTCACAAGTTTTGTGACCTTTTATGTAATATGTAGGTAGACACTAAATACCTTACTTTTCAATTACACATCCGTGGGTCAGGTGCATTGATATAATTTTGCTAATATAATATAATCGACAGAGGATTGAGTTGACTTACTGCTAACGACAGAACTAACCACATTGTTTTCAAAAGGCTAAACGGTTCACTTTCGTTTTATTACATAGTTACGGGACTTGAAGCCCGCTGAGTGATTCGCACTCACTGTTTCGAACACCAAGGCGACTGTTGAATTACTGCGTGATGTTATTTAGGTACAGAAAGGAGTCGATAATCAATATTAGGAAGGAATACATAATCAATGTCTATTTTTTTATTAAAGTGTTTATACCCCCATAATAACTAAATCATTTAATTAACTTCACGAATATGCTTGTGAAAATAGATAATGATTAAAATAATACTTTGTTTTGTTATTTATATTCAGTGTGCTGAGTTATACAATATCATACTTGATTTATTTCGTTATTCTGTGTAAACATGTGAAACCGAATATTTTTATATTATCGGATGAATTTTTATTGGACCAAAAGACCGCCGGAAATTATTGGATGCGCATTCGAATGATTAAATGAAAGGCCACTGTCCTAGAAATGCAGCATTCCCCGAAGAGTTCGAGTCGAATATAAGAGAAAAACAAAATTGAGTATTTTCAGGCCAAGTTCCGTACGAGAAAAGCTTCGTTCTATTAGTGTGATGTCCAGTTGTAAATTGTGACCTACATCAATCCTGATATTTCAAGTCATATAACGACGGGACTCGATAAATATATTCACCGTTGAGTATCCTCGGTAATTATTTCATGTGCACTTTTATGTTATTACTTCCTCTGTTAGGTATTTGATGTATATGTAACTGGATTGAGATCATAACTTGACTGCATACTATCTAAATAATGGTACTAACTTCATTAAGAAGTTTTATAGAGTATGAGTAAGTTCTTAAAATTCGGCTAGCGTGTATCTGGGCCCATTATTACAACACTCTTCATATTATTACAAAAGTCTTTAGTCCATCGAAGGGTAATTCTTTGGATGGATTTTGATACAAAGGACTACATGAAAAAGTTACACATTAAAAAGCCATGTAAATGCCAAAACGATCCCATCTCCTCATTGATTCATAATGGGTTTTTCGAAATTATTCACGAACTAAAAGTTGATGGGATAGTTTGGTCGGTAGCTTTTTTTATCGAATATCTTCATTTAATTTCATAATCACTGTCAAAATGATTTGAAACACAACAATGTTCTCCTCTATCACTCTCGTTTTATTATGTCAAGAAATCCACGATATATGAGCTAGTGTCCGAATACAAATGTCAATACAATTGCGGCGGAACATACGAGTACTTATGCATGCTTCAATTAACACTATATTTTTTGTCGAAATCCGGGTTCAGAAGTAAAATTATGAGGAATGTTTTATGTTGATTCTAAACATTTGTATGAATAACCAGTATATTCAATGGGTGATTGTGGAAAATGTCGTAGCGTTGGAGGATTTATAAGAAAGTGAAGAGTTTCTCAATAGAAATCGTCGAATCTACCTTTGACAGATTGGTACTGTAAAACAGCACGCCCAAGCATTAGGAATACGTCGGAAAATATAACTTACAAAGATGCCTTTCGAAACCTGAGAGCATATTATTACATTAATTCATCCGCATAAGATTTTTAAACGATAGCATCAAATACGAAAGTGTGTAGGTTAGTTAAAATTAACAAATCAATGCTTTCTTATCTCGCTGATAACAATGTTTATAAACACATTTTGAGTTAAATTTAATCCTACGTAATAATATCTTCCGATCATTTATTTCATGATTGAGTTATGTACGTTTTTGATGTCAGCGGATTTTGAAGACGATACGATTTAAGTTAAGGAGGTTCATAGTGATTATGCCATGTACATATTTTAATTATTCGATAATATCCATATTTTGTTATACGTTTTCCAGATATTTATAGTTCTAAGGTCTAAGACACTAGATAAGACTTTAACGTCATATCAAGTTGAATCTACTTAATTATCGTCTGCAATTTGCACCATCGTTAACGTGTTTTATGTGACTTAAGTATAGGTACTTCTATCGTAGATTTTTTTATTTATAAAAAAAATCGTTGATTGTCAGTCAATAGTATTCCGCTCGTGACTGCTTTTGGTTGTTCTGGTATTACATCAACAAACCACATGTACATATATTCAATTAATTGATTTGACAGTTGTGTTGCCATGGAAACGTATTTATTTGTTAGTTAAATTCTATAATAAATGTATCAAATCTATTCGTGTTTGTTGTGCATATTAGTGTGTGTTAAGATTTCACTGAAACAAAAGTAGTTTTTGATGAAACCGCCGTTTGATTACATTCTAATTAGTTTTTGTCCTATATATATATATATGTGTGCAGATGACACTTTTACGATTATATTTCGACTTGTCGTGCTACCAACATCCCCACTACGTAGTGAGTAATTGCAACTAAAAATAAATACAGGAAGTAGAATAAATTCTATTTTTAAGGAACGCACCTAACTGTGGTATATTCCTGTGATGGGTTTTATATCATACTCGTTTTATAGATGGGACCATAGCAACAAATAACATTAATAATACAAATCATTGACCTGGAAGTAATACAGGAACTATTGTTTGATTTTGACGCTTAGTAATATAACTCACCAATACTTAAATTACTAAGTATTAAAATATGCACATCATATTAATATAAACATATTAAATCCTGTAAAAAATAACTGTCAATCAATAAAATCGGTTCTAATAAGAATGGTTGCGTCAAACACAAGCAACCCGGTTTTCAAAATTAGAATTTATGATATTTTCTGTCAATACGAATGATAATGTTTCTCTAAAAATCTGAACTCAGTATGATCCAAAAACGATTCCTTTGGATTTTATAGAACAGCTACACGGTGTTCCCAACCGTTATGATAAGTTACTACCTTTTAAGTGGCTAGAAGAGATAAAATATCATGTAATATGAATCCCATTGCACCTTGTTATTAATCTTATTATTTATATAGTACGTACCAAATTATTATGGTTTGCTCTCTAATACGTCCTATATGACCTTTGTAATTTTGAAGTATGTTCATAGATTTTGTGAACATTGGTTGTTAACCATTCTTAAATATATCATAAACGAGCGGCTCGTCTAACCATTGCTTCGCGGCTGGCGTAGCGTGTGCACAAATAATCTTTTCTTCCTCAAGAGGTAAGTCAATGACTCTTCACCCTTTATTGCTTTTTCCTGTTCAATGAATTATTTTTAGTCTGCAAGAAAGTGAAGACGCATCCATCATTTGTAATTCCTACAAGAGTGAAATAAATGTTCAGTACTTATTTTTATTCAATTATAATAATATGCCAAACATTTATTGATTTAATTTATTATGAACATGTGGCTATAATGTTTCTGTGTATATAATCGTTAAAATTAAGTATTTAATGTTTAAACATGCCCTCTCCAGGTAAAAGGAGGAGGACGGCCATTTGTTGAAACTGGCTTCAGACGCTGTAAATCTAATATTATAGTAAAATCCTGGGAACAAGTATTTTGCAGAAGGTTGGAAAATTTTGTTTAAACTAAATGGCTACTTTTCATGTAGAATAATTCACATGTTTGTGTATATATGCAAGAATTAATAGTTATCGACAAAATATAACGAGATTGAAAAACTAAATACTCATTACCTTTTATTTTTTATCTTTAAACTAAGCCGTGAGACTTAACAAACTGTTTGAATATTGTGGAAGATTTTCTTTGATCTGTTAAAGGGCTACCTACATCAAATGTAAATAAATTTAAAAAATAAGGAAACGCGCACAAAGTTATATTACGTCATTATAATTCCTTCGTTTTTTTAATGACGTAGAACTAATTGCAGAGCATCGATTTTTATTATAATGTTTTCAGAAAATCATGAACCGTACTTGCTACAACTTTCTGTAGAGCATTCCGCTGGCACTTGCCAAAATATTCTCTTTCTTAGCTTTAAGTTGAGTACGATATTATCATCATAGGTTTAATATTGCGATGTCTTTTATTGCGTGGGCAGTTATCCTATCAACTGTGTGCGCGCTGAATTAATTATCGTCATCGTCAGTAACTTTAAATGAACACTTACCCACTCTGAAGAAAGTGCCTCTTTATGTTTCGGTAGAAAGATATTAAAATATATTTTTTTCTAAATATTTACATGATTGTTTGTGTGGTTTCACCAATATGAACTCTTTCCTGGTTCACTAATCTTTCCATTAATTCGAAGTTTTAGATATTTGTTTATATTTCGCTTAGCAAGCTGAAATGATTTCATTCTAAATACAAATAGACTTTTTACTGATACATCAGATGGATTTTAAAGATTTTTGAAATTTCCATAAGGGCTTAAAAGACGGGGTTGTTTCTTCTTACAAAGAACAGAGTTGGAAGGGAATCACTGTTTGTAGTTAAGCTAACACCGATTAAAATCATATTGATCGATGTTATAAAGGTTGACCACTGTATGTTGTGCTTAAAATATTTTTATTGTTTATACTATTACTTTAAATAAATGACTAACGTAGCATTGGTTGTATATATCATTATAGTTTGCTTTATGAATTTCGGATAGAAATGCGTATTATATAAAAGCATTTAAATTGATGTGGATAAAAAATCTTACTTAATTCATTATTTTATATTTATATCACATAATAAATACAATATGAAAGATGATTTTCTCAATCGATTCTTATGATTCGTCACATAGCAACATCGATTATATTTAGATATTTGATTAGTGATGATTGAAAGTGTTTTTAAAGATTTATTTGATTTATAATTTTGCTATACGTTGTTGTGTTTCCGATATCAGTGACATGTTTTGTAATTGTTTGCATACTAGTGTTCAGTTACATTGGTACTTAGTTGAATGCGATTGGATAAATTTGATGTAGTTAAGCAAAAGACCTCCAAGCAACAAATTGAAAATTTTCATTTTATTGCACAAATTGCTTTTAAAAATCAGTACTTTATTACTACAAAGATACCCAATCAGAAATATACACCTAGAAAAAGTAATCGCTGTTTGTTTCAACATCGCATACTAACAATTGACAAAATAAAAACTCTGCAAAGCGTCCATGTGGATTAAACGTTTTCGTTCGACATTGAAGTTTAAATATAAGGTTATTTAATTACAAAGAAACTTGAGCACACCTTTTCTAAATTATAATTATTATCATAATGCCAATTTCACTCGTTTTTTTCAATAAATGTCCGTAAATACTGTTGTATTGTATATACATATGGTTTTATTTATAAATAAAATACACTTATAACTAATCCTAAGGTTCTAGAGCAAAAACAAAAATAACATTAATAAAAATCCAACCAAAAAAACGTTCAAAAATTTAATTAGAAGAGACGTCCAACCCAAACATTCAATAAATTTTGAAACAGTCCATTTCTAAAGAATCTGGCAATCAGGAAAGATGTAGTATATGCCATGTAAGTATTTAAATTACATGTTACAGTCTTAATAATGTAAAAGTTATACTAAATTTTAATGTGTTTCTTTAAATTTTCAATCGGGTTTTACTCAGTTAGATCAGAATGTGACTTGGACGTCTTCTGTTTAACTACATCCAATTAATAAATAAATGGCAATCGTTCGACTTCGTAGAATACGCATTGCAGTTCATAGAATTTAATCCTCTTAGCCGGTTTCCGACACAAATCTACTGTAAGTATAACTACTTTGTATTATAAAAGGCTTTAGAGGCCCAGGCGTAACGTTGTGATCAACGTACTCTCCACGACCACTGGATAATGGTTCGGTTTAATTAAAAATGCATACTCCCTTCTACAAACTATCTAATATTTACATTAGTAATTTGTGAAGTATTTAGAATTTATCGGCGCATTTTACACAATATGACTACACAATATAATAAAAATAGCAGATTGTATTGATGATTCGACAATTTGTTATTTTACGTCATTTGCCAATCATCGACGATTTAGCAAACATCAAAACGCGATTGATTGTAAACACAGTTATACATATTTTAATAGTATGTATTAAACATATTAACGTGACAGAGAACGAGTAAGACAATTACATTTTTTTCTATTAACTTCTGACGAATTTCCACACAAATCGATATTAGTAACCTCTGTTTCGCCATTGTATGTAAACGATCTGTAAGCGTACACTGAAAAAATGGGGAGAACTCGTGTAATGTATATTTACCCTCTTAAGATATCAAACAGTAAAAAATAATTTTGAATTTCAAATGTCAATTAGTTTTTAGTGTATTTTGTTATTGATTAAATAACTCGCTTCTCTTGACAATGTCTCACATTTTACATACTATGTATGTTATAATTACTATCGATCGTCATTTATTATAATATTTTTCGACGTTGTTTCGTGCAAATACGAATAGTTCCTGTGAGGACTGAAAGCCCACTGACTGCGAAAATGATTGAGCATGTCGACGCGGCGGCTGTGACCCGTTTCTCTTATAAATTCTGTATGAATGAATGAATTCCCGCGAGAGTCGAGTGGATGGCGTCTATTTCGAGAACGTAGCATCCACTCGGACGTGTAAAATATCGTTCGGCGAAAGAACACGCTTGATCTTGGCAAATGACTGTGTTTATATTTCTGTAAAAATGCGATTCGGATATCATCTTCTTTACTATGGTCGTTCCACGTCCGAGTGGTGTGCACACTCATTCCTAATAAACTATATAAATCGGTATGCATTAGCTACGCGAATCTCAAAGAGAAATTTCGTGATTGAGATTTTTCTAAAATTACTTCCAGTCCATTAATTTTTTTGGTGTATTTTAGATTTTTATTTCAATTAAGTCTGCCTTCAGCTATTTCACCGGCGTTGATTCAATCATCTTTGGATCACACGATGTATGTAGCGACCCGTCACTACATTCAAATTCACATGTGTATTTATATTATGATGAATATAGACTACGTCGGTTGAACTATTGGCTTATAATCTTAGCAAAGAATAATATTATATTTTCATTAAATACTACGTTTTGAGGCGGACACGGTGATTTATCTTATTAATTGGGACCGTTTGTAACAGATGCCAATAAATTTGACAATTATAATTTCAACTTGATGTTTTTAAATATAATTTAAATTAAAAAAAAAAAAAACCAATGAAAAGCATTATCAGGAAAACTGATTCTTTTGAGATAATCGCAGGTCGTGTCTTTTATGAGTATGTATATATCTAGCCAAAGAAAAAATCAGGAATGACGAAATTCCTCATAAGTAAATTACTGTTTGCTCTGTGGTGGGTTATTGACAATTTTTAACCGTCTCATCTTAACGTTTTTCTCGAGAATTGTCCCGCTTGATCAAGACAGCGAGCCAAATACACATGAGAGAATATATGAATTATTATTCAGCTACGAAGTTTAAACCCGTGACCCACGATTTAATAGCCTGTATGATGTCAGGGAAACTACGGTGGATAACCGCAGTTAAAATATCTTCGTCAACATTGGTAGTCTACTCGAGATAAGCAAAGCACGCTGTATGAGGCTGTAGGAACGTTAAATCACATCTGTTAACAAAGGTAAATATTGTACATCAGATGATGATGATGATGATAATAATAATATGTACCCACGATTATGATGATTATATGCTACGCCAAGAGTTCTTTTTTGTCAATAATCGCCGCTGCAAATAGAAATTTATTAGATAAATATTCTTGTTTGAATTTTTTTGCCCATATTAGATGTATCAACAAGACGAGCACGATCTGCAAATATTTTTATCAATTGACTTCTCAACGAGATATTACATACATACCTTCTCGGTTTCCGTTATCAAAAAGTACATATTCCTCCGATCGTATGTAAATATTTTGATCGAATTGCAATAATAATGGTCCGAATGCCAATGATACCACTGGCATTTATCGCGGGAAACATATTACTTCGCGATTTATCAACTACCATTTTTATGTAAGACAAACGTCATGTTATTTCTAAACAATGCAATTTTGATAATTTTAAACAATTATTACCATGGATATTACACCTATGTATGTATTATATTTGTATTTTCGGCTGTTTTATTCAATCAATTTATACACTCATTCTAACGGTATATTGAAATTTAACAAAATTATTGATCTTAGTAGTAATTCTTACAATTTTGATAAAGTCGGAAAGATAAGAGCCAATCACAGAGTGCTGAAATGTCTCTCGTAAACGACTTAATAGTATTAGCCGTCTAATTCGTTTAATTTTTTATACCATGTTTGAGCCCAAAGTGGATTATATAAATCTCCGCAATGTGAAGACGTTTTGACAGATCATTTTTCACGAGAATTGTTTGTTATACAATTATTCAACCCAATGGACATCTAGTCCTACATTTTCAGATTTTTTAAAAATCCGATAGATGTGGGAATCGAACCCACATTCCCCGATTTACTAGGTGCGCACGCTAACACTTACACGCTACCGGGGAGACTTGAAATATTTTTATTGATATATATTTATGAATAATATTAGGATAAGTAAATGAAATTGAAACTATAATTTATTTCATATGATCAGATTTAGTGGGTGGCAGTGGTTAGTGGTTTTTAATAATTATAGGTAGGTTATCGCACGGATTTGAATAATACCTTGTTGCTACAAACCGATCCATAATCAGTAAAAGTATAGCTAGTTTTCATTACTTTTAAGACTGAATGATTAAATCAGATGTATGTCATCGGACATCCCTTGAAAGTTTTATATGGACTTCTTTATATATTTGTTGAGATTAGTTGTCGTCCAGTATTGTAACTAGGAATTACACACATAATTTAGGGGGGGGGGGTGTTGAATCTATCTTGTAATGCATTGGAGTTGTACGCGTCAAATAAATGCATCATGTTTATTAAATTTTGTGAATTTAAAAGGAAAATAACATCTAATTAGTCAAGGTTGAACAATTAAGCGTCGACCATTGATATCGTCCAGTGCATCTTATTATGACATTAAACAGTACTAAAAATATTTTCAAAATCACGTCAAGCGATAGGTTGTTTTCAGTATCGTAATATTGTCATGACGAGCAACATTTTTTTCAAACGATTTGGATGTCTTAACAATTTTAATTAAATATAAAAATTCAAAATATTAGATGAAATATTTTAGACTGTAAGTATTTCCGAAACTCTTTAGGAAGAATACTCCTTACTCGTAAATTTTTAAGGTTGTAGAAATTACACGTAAAACGAGGTTATTGTTTCATTCTATTATACGTATTCAATCACTTCTAAATTAAAGCCGACCCAAGCGTTTTGTGCCACAAATAATAGTGTGAGCCTTCTAGGAAGTCACAAGAATCTTATTATCTATTCTGTTATTGGTGAATGTACGTCACAATCTGTTTAGTTATTTACTAAGTACGCAAATGCTGCCAAGTATCTTTATTGTGATTGATTTGATATGGTCTAATGCCTTCATTCAATTCTAAGTTGATTAATACCATCAGCTGACTGCGATATGAGTATCTATGCCGTTGTGCAGGTTTCATTGATTTTAAGAAAAATGTGAAGAATTTGCTCATCAGATAAAATATGATAAGAAGTGTATTACGATATGATTCATTCAATCTATTTTATTATTTTTAGAATAGTTGGATTTACTATCACTATCAGTTGTTCTAAAATATTTTCGTTAAGTCATGGCACACATGGAAAAAAAATTCAAATTGCTAAGATCATAAAAATACGCGTACAGCGTTATAGCTTTTATTAAAAAAAAAAATAGTAATGTTCAAATATCAGTAATGAAAAGAAAATTTACTGTCAGTAAAATACAAATTATATTTAATTATTATCGCATGGGGTGATGCTAGGTGATGAAAATGCGGGTTGCAGCGTCTCTTGCTTGCGTTTGTAGACTGCGCATTGCGTATTGATGTTGAATTTCATTCAAACGTAGTTTCTAGTTTCTTGTGGACAAATGCGAGCACGCGTCTTCACAACATCGCGGAATATATGTAATTAGTTTTCGTAACTCTAAAACCAGGGAACGTCGTTTGAGAACGACACATCTATAATCTAAATCCTGTAATCGCTTTTTATGTTCAATGTAGAGCCCCGAATATATCTACATATTGTTTCGTGGTAGTCTTAATTAAGTTAATTACATTATACTATCAAGTATTCCTTCAATTTGGATTGTCCATAAATTAATTACCAAGAATAATAAATGTCATGTGGGAGCGTGTTACCATAATGTGTACATGCAGTTTTCGTCATTTGGATTAATACAGTATGTATAATTTTAGCGTAGCATATCGATGGCTATAAGTTGATAACACGTATAATATATTTATTAAATTGTTCAGGAGGACCAAATAGCATTTAAAAAACAAGTGTTGCGGCGTCAAAAAGAAAAATGAAATATACTTTGGCGTTAAATAATGTTTATTTTCATTAAAAAAAATTGTATTTCATTTTTATTCATTTCCCAATATGTATTTATTTTTTATAATGTTTTTTGGTCCTCCTGAACAATTCAATAAGTGTATGATACGTGTTGTGAACTTAAGGCACTTGATATATTGTCATTACTAATCTCGGTATCGGGAATTGCGTTTTCTTACAAGATATTTTCGTAGGATTCACCATTTCGTCGCTCTACGGACTTGTACCACGGGATTGTTAGATTTATTAAATGAGTGTCTTTTTTGAGCTATCTGTTGAAGCTATTTTAATTTTATTTATTATACACTCCTTTTGTACACCACTGTAATAATTCTCAAAATATTAAAACCATTGTGTTGTGCATGTTCTATTTCAATTGATATTTTGTGCACCTCGTTTATCAGTGACATGTATTCTAACTCCATTTTTATTTATTGAAAATAAACACCTGTTCTATATACAGGTATAGTATGTGATTAATTAAATTTTATACAATGACATTGTAACAATTGCTAATTTGTAACGCATTCTGGAAAAACAAGTAATGAAGTAGTTGTTTTGAACAAGTTCATAAAATGGCAGTTCATATTTTATGATTGTATGTTCTTTAATTATTTTTGTTATTTTATATCACGTGATTATTGTATTAATAATACACATATTAAATCGGTACAAGTCACCATCGATAATTGAATCTCTATAATATTGATGAACGAACATTCGATTTATAGTTGGTTGTATTAACAGTTTTTAAAATCCGAAGAAAGTTTTTGTTTAGACAGTGGACAGTGACAGTAAATGTGATAGATGACTTTATTGACAGGTACTCTACCGCAATCATACGCAGTAACTGTAGTGAGTATAGCAAATGAGTATATTTGAACTATTATTTTTGTACAGGAGAACAAACTTAAAGTTTTTATTTATAATTTTATACGAAGGTCTTAATTTTAAATTAATGTCTATAAATTTAGTTATTTTCCCTAATTAAACGAGAGTGCACAATTGATTGGGAATGGTGCCACTAATTTATCTATGTATAATGGCTACCGCATCTATTACATTTATTTACGTACAATCAAAAGTGAACAACCATCTTTAAATTATAATATTCGCTGATAAAACATTCACGTACATGTGACATAAAGAAATATAAATTATTAATTTTATTCAAAAAAATAATATGATCAAATTTCAGTATTATCGTCTCTAGAAGTTACACATACTTTTAGAGTGTTATAATAAATTTAAAATATAATAATAACTTTGATTTTCGAGCCGAAGTTTCATCTTAAAAAGTATCAATGTAATGCGGTGGCTCTTTGTCAAGTGAGTCGTGTGCATCTCAATAACAACACTAATGATGATGATAATAGCATTATTATATTGTGTCCCGGACGCGTCAAATCAAGAACGTGACGTCAGTACTATCACCCGCCGCTCCCGGATGAACGAACGGTCCGCGGAGCATCCTCAACCAGAAATAGAAATGGTCACTCCCGATGCCATTTAGCGCCCAAACGATTTAAGCTGGCACGGCCTTGCCAAAATTGTGCCACAACGTGGACTGCGCTTTGTACTTATGCCGGGAAATTTTAGGCCAGTGATTAATTACATTATTTTATATGTACTATTAACCACCAATCGTCACCCATAATAACTAATGCGTCTTTTCTATTCCACGATCTTGAATCTCGTAGCTGTAGCAAAACAATCACGTGTTATTTTATATGTATGTACCTATATATAAGATCTTATATACTCGTTGAAAATTGGCAGAATATGAATATTAGATTAGGCTAATTCTCAAAATTAATTATCGTTAAAATATATTAAGATCCTTTTCCGCCACTATCATTGTGATGTATGCATGTTCTGCTTGTAATACAACATTGAAGAATAAATAGTTCAAACTTATACACATGGCTTTTCTCAAAAATGAAAAACAATTCGTAATCGGTAATAAAATGGAAATAGCGTTTTCGCGCCCAGTTAAATATTTTGTACAATATATTAGTATTATAACTTACGTTGTTTATTGAATAAGACTACTGCAAGTGTTTAAAAACCTTAAATCTTAAATGTGACAGTTTAATTTGTTTATCTGCACGTGTCAGTATCTATGTTATGTCTATAGGCAATGCCTTGGCGTATAATGCTATACATCTCTAACGTAAGAAGACCGAAAGAGATTTCGAAAAGAGAAATAAAGTTTATTGTTTGTGAACGAAATGTCACTTTTGTCGTCCGTCAACATCCGCGCCCCGTTCGCTTGTCGTTAGCTGGGTCAAGTTTGCGAGAGTGACGGTGATTAGCGCAGCTTTGTTTTAAAGAGCTTCCTTCTTCACATTGTGCGATGAGTTGACATGACAATGCGTAAGTCGCCATTCATGTAAAAGAAGTAAGGAAAATTGATATATTTAACAAAAGAAAAAGGTTACGGTCTGCGATGAAATTTTCCTCGATAGATTTTCAGGAAAAGCATTTATTCGTATTCAAGATTGATGAGGTAATCTTATCATAAAATATTTATCCAAAATATACTATTATAGAATATTGTGAAACACTCGCTTAAGCCTCCGTTGGAAAAATGACAAGGAATAAGTATGTTACACAGTAATATAATTTGCATATTAAAAGAAATTATTATGTATCACTTCCTTTTAAATTTTTCTAAAATATGTTCATGGTGACATCTAATAGCTCTTAATATCGACTATAGAAAGGCAAAATAACGCAACTCTCAGTTTTTTTCAAAATAGCTTTTTTTATAATCACAATGGTTACATCTTAATAAAATCTAATCGATAAAAAACAATGTAGGCGCAGATACAGAGTTAGTATTTAATTTTGAAAAAAGGAGGGCATGTGACCAGAAAAAAGGACTTCCACCACATCTCAGTTGTAATGAATTTGTTCTTAAATAACTTATTAAATTAATATCAGATTAGGTAAATTAGACACCAATCTATTTAATATTTCAACTTTGGCCCAAAAACATTAAATAAACATTTGTTTGCCTCGTGTACAATTTGTTCTGTGGGGTTAGGTCATTCTGTTTTTCGATATGTACATATAACTAAAAGTCGGTCTCAATACCAATGTGAATTAAGCGTTTCGCGCTATCTAGTCAGTCTTATACTGGCTATTTTTTGGACATTTGGCGCATTGTCCTGATTCGTATCACAATAAAATATGTTGGATTCGTAAGACTTCGATTTTACCCTTGTTATCTTACTATATGGCGTATCATTTATTTTCTGTCCGTGTTAATGCGTTTGCCTATATTTTTTAAGTTAATATAGTTACCAATCAATGCTGTGCCGCTGAAATTTTATGAACCGGCTGTCACGCTAAAACTAGCGAATGCGTAAATAATGTTTTATAAGTTTAAATATTCGTCAACTATATGAGAATGTCTTTTAGTAAGCGAATTTGATTAGCTGTTAGCATTTACTTGAAACAATGTATACCGTCGGTGTTATTTACGGGTGGCTATAGTTAGTTGGTCGTCTAGCCCAGGCTGTTTACAATAAACTAGCGATCCGTAATCAGATCACACGCAACCGTAACTGGCAAATTAATAAAGACACGTCTCGTAAATCAAAGGACGGTTATTAAAATAAACGAGAGGACGAAATGTTGGTAAAAGTGATCGGACTGCAATTTCCAATCCACCAATCCTCTTACATAAAAAGAATACTTATTATAAGTATATCTTTTAAATATTTATATATTTTAGGAACTTTTACTGTCTGGAACTTACTTTGTAAGAGCCTCTTTCCATTTAATTTATTGTATTCGAAGTTTAGATACAGTTAAACATGTAATTTTCTTTTAGCTATCATTAAAAGTATAATATAAAGTAACGTAACACTTGAGGTATTAATAAGTTAGATATCAAAAAAAATATCATTGATTATTCATCACGAGAGTCGCAAATTTGCCTTATAAATCACTCGTGTTTTTTATAGATATGTAATTTTGAAAATATTGCACAATGCATTGCAAGTTTGTTGCTATTATTGAAGAAGTTTTTTTATCCACGCAAATTTAAATTTGATCAACAGACTGTATCAAATTTACCTTATTTAGAAAAGTGTTATCTTATTGTTTTGATTTATCAGTAGCACTCGCAGTAAATTTGTTGTTCATTATTATATTTGTTTCAATATCACAGTGTCCTCAATTTCCAATTTACAATATTTTTCCCCGTATGTGTGTTGTATTTATGAGTAATATATTATATATTCCATATATTTGTAACTTTAAATTTCATCAAAAATTGTTTTATACGAGTTATCAAAGAATGCCACACCGTACATTTTTATTTATCACTTTTTTTTTCATTATCACTATTCGCAGTTGCCTTACAATGGGGTTCGATTTATTTCCATCATTACTAAGAATCACTCAGTCATGGCACGGGATGATAATGCTTGATTTAAATGTTTTACGAACATATACAATAATAGTAGACTCATTTATTAATGTACTTTTATCTGTTTTTTGGTGTAGTGTAATGAAAGATTAATTTCGACGACTTGCCTTTTAAGCTTGTTAAGGCTTTCAGTAAAATTAATGTTCTTACCTACTGGGCAACATCGAATACTTTTGAAAACTTGGAACTTCTGCTTACTCTCTTTAATTTATACAAGTATTTATTATAATTAAGTAAACAATGTTAAAGAGTTCTAAAAACGTCTGAAGAATCTAAAAACTTTATAAGTAACATTTTTTTCTCTGGAAATCTGCGAGAATCTCTACGTTACTGTATTTATCGTAATTTAATTTTGTATTTTTAAAATGTTTTTCAATGACTTGGTAACCGTATTTATTTTATTCAACATATTATGACGTGTGTTTTATCTACCCAACATACTTTTTTATATAAACCAAAATTCAAAATTCTGATAATCGATGATCGACAAGTGACATGATTAAGAACATTGAAGAAAGACAGGAAGTGCTTTCAGCCAGATTTAAATATATAGCAGACGTTGCTTTTTCTAAAATTACTATTGCAGCGATTAATTCGTCTTCAATCGGCAGTCAATTCAAAGTGGGTGGATGATTCTAAATCGATTGCGTTACTCACATATGAACGTATAATATATTGAATGCTTATTTCATGTACCTATTTGAGATTTAATAATATAATTTATGTAAATTATTTAATACTCCATATAGGGACAAAAGAATTTTCCGTACGTCAGCGTTATACTGCACACCTAAACAAATTCCTTGCGTTTTTTTATCTGTATGAATGTTTTGATATCATTTTTTAAAGATAGATCGAATCGCGTGGAAATAGCTTCTGCAGCCTAGCCTGGTGATTCATACTGCGGTTTAAATAGAGTGGCCGCACTAGGTCGCCCGCACTATTTGAATAATACAGGGTTGCCAGTTACTACTTATTCTAAAGGTAATAAAACCTAATTAGATTACTATAAGTTCCGCGTGTAAACGTATGTATCGCTCGTCAAAATCTGATCTAAGACTCCGAGTACTGTGCTAAAAATATAAGCTTACTGGATATATTTAAGAAAATGATAATTATAAAATGTAATATCACGATAAAACTTTCTCATCGTTGGGTGGGAGATATGGGCAATGTTCATGTTGTCAAAAACGTGTGCACAAGAAGGGTGCAACCACGAACTGAATGTATTGTCGTTTTTCATTCAGCTAGGCTAGCTATGTAAGAAAGTTAGAGAATTCTCAATCTTCGAATAGGTTTCTTTCAATTGCAGCACATATTCATTGGCCAAATATAGTTGTTAGAATGCAATATGTTGTTTCAATACCACCAGTAATTGAAAAAAAATTCTGGATCAAAACTTTTAGTCTTTTATTTTATATGAAACACATCGATTAAAAGATATATTTAATTCGACCCGTCGCGTATGTTTTTTTAGTATGGAGTAAATGATACTGGAAAATCGTGATACTTTCATTGTCATACTTCCATTGTTATATGTATATAATCTTATCACTGGATAAAATAGTATTGATATCGTTATTTTAAATAATATATGAATTTTTATTAATTTGAAATGCGTATAACGCTTGGCATTCTCAACATTATTCCGTACTAGTAGTTGGTGAAGTGCTAAGATACATTTATTTATTTGGATTAATGTCTAAATAATATAATTACAGTGTAATTTATCTAACAGGTTCTTCGATAAAATTGTGGCAGCCATGCGCGGTACCCGGAAGGTCGTCGCGGAACGACTATTTTCATCTGAGCGTTTTTCCTCTAAAAGCTCTCAAGCTAAGGAATCCTTTGTGTGAAAAACCAAAATACACTCAAAATGTTGCCATATAAATACATGGAATTGTGTGTCAACCAATTCTGTTAATTAGTATAAATAAAATATAAACAAATAAAAAATCCCATGGACACTTTTAATCGATATGCGTATAAAGTTGTATTAAATTTAAATTTCTCTATCTGAACTTATATCCGGATGATTTTTTTATACTGACTCAGCATTTGTACGCGGGATTATCTCAAATTCTGTCGTAATTAAGTGTCGTAAGATTTCATACAATAGGCCAAGAAAAATCCAAGTTTCTTACTTGGCCGAAGTGATTGAAATTAATACAAAAGAATATATCCTGACAGGTAACTGTCTAACCTTGCATCGGTTTAATAATGCTCTCTTAGCTCTCTATAAAATTATTACGAGCGATTATTATTTGATATAAAAGTGAAATGTCTCGTGAATGTCATAAACTATACGAACGTACAACGTCGATGAAATCTCTTCATAAATGTATTTTTCGTTAGATAGAATAAATAGGTTGTAAACGCCGATGGAGATTTTATCAATAGTTATTTCGAAAATGTTTATACGATCGGTCTAATCTTAACTGTTGTTGACGGAGCTTTCAAGAATATACTATAACACTTACATATAATTATACTTAATTACATTACTACTCTCATACTTTCATTATATTTAGATTGCTATAATACTGTGTACATATTTACCAACAAGATGATCAAAATTGATCAATAACTTCGCGGGTCTGAAAAGGCAGCTAATCTATGTATGGTTCGGTTATTGGACTGGACTAACTTACATAATTGAAGCCAAGAAAACCACTACCAGGCGAAGTTGTAACATCGATACACCAGTGGAAAAATCACCGTTTTATGTATGCATTCCAAATTGATACCTTTCTTGGATAGTTGTTTATAGGTAATGCGAAATTGTCCACCATGATATAAATTTTATTTTGAAGAGAGTAACAATGAGTAAGAAGTATATGTATGTATAAATTGTTGATGTAATTTTGGTCAGTAATAAAATTTGTCTCTTGAAAATGCCTTTATTTATATACGTCTCATTTATACGTGTGTCCAAACTTGTCTATCAAATATCACGTCGATAAATCGGCATGTCAATTTTTATTACTGTTCAATGTCTTTGCTATGTAGTCCACTTCGTTCGTTATTGATTTATAACGTTTCGTCTTTTAAATAAATAACGAACTCGTCTCGTTTACAGTCGACCAGCTTTCACTTCGTCATTTTTAAGTCATATCCTTTTGGTTGGTCAAATGATTTTAAATAACTAGGTACATACTCCATTTTTTTATATCGAGATTCCAATCGAGGTATTATAGAACGCGATGTTCTCAGTGCATTCATCGACCTCGAGTCGATTAGCATAACTCGTAGCTACTGTCACTTTATTGAATGCGAACTTACCTGTATTTTTCGCTACATTTATGTGTCTTTTCGAGGGTGATGATGATCTTTTGGGTTCTTTGATTGCAATGGGCGGGTTAAAGACTAACTCACCGCTGCCAACTTTCGTTTATTTATCTCACAAAGAGTTTGTACGTCATCGCGAAATACCGCCGCGTCTGACGGCGCGAATGTGTGATGTACCACATAGTCTACCAGATATAATTAATTCTATCGGCGGATTCTTCTACCGGCGTGTATTATGTCGGTGGAGGCATCGTTTCTAAAATCGCATCAGCTGCTAGACTACTCAGCGTAACGTTCGGCGTCTGGAGCGTAACACAAGTGTGTCAAGATCCTCTCCAATTGAAATATGTATCCGTGGTATAACCAAGAATTTATTTCCGATATTTGTTAAAAATGCATGTAGGTATGTGTCACATCTGCGACAGCTGAACAAAGCTTCTGCCAATATAATGCGTATTCTAAATTCAATTTTCATTGACGTGCGAGTGTCGCTTGATTTATCGATGTAAAACTGCATACTCTTGTATCAAGAAGTCTATGAAAATATGTTTTTGAATTTCGAATAATTCGCATGATTTTTTATGTTTAATGATTTGTTTAAAATGCAATTGATCGAGTATAAATTGGTAAATTATCTATGGTCAATAAAGGTTTATTAACGTATAATTTCATTGTATCCTGCATACGTTAATATTTGCGTAAATTATTCGTATTCTCTATCTCGCGAGGATTTGTGATTTCATTTTGGCGATATTCTTCATATGATTTTGGTGTTATCGAATTGGCACTTGTGAGGCGTTTGCTTATTTCGTTAATTGGATGAATATTGAAGCATTCACGAGCTTTATTGATTTCGCTGGAACCGCTGTACAAAGTGGATCGTTCCTCGAATTCTTATGTCTACTGATAAAAATAAATAATATTATATGTGCGCACATAATTATATTTAGCCTTTTAGTGTCAAGTTAGAATTAAATTTTTACTTTAAAAATAATAATGAACGATGCATAATGCATGATTTCATAGATTAGATTTCTTATTGCGGATTTACGGCAGCACCGTACCAATGTTACAAATCCGTCTGTGAGTTTTTGTGAATGTTAAGAATTGGTAGGAGCTACCCTCTTTCAGATCCGGCGACACGCTGCATAGCTTGTACGATCGTCTATCCTACTACTCTCCGCACGTAAGAATAAGTGATGAGTATTAAACAGAAACCGTTTCATTGATTTTAATTTTACTATACATCGATATAGATCTGTCTAAATAATCATTGATACTGTTCTAAAATCGGTGTCCAAATGCGATATTATGTGATCACGCGCTCGGTCACTCGTTCGATTAATATCGCCTGCGTGACCGACCCTCGGAGAGAAGCCTTTGAAAATCAAACCTCCTCCTTCCCGACGAAATTTTCAATCAAAATTTCACAGCGTCCTTGAGATAGAATTAATCGTTTATTATTGTGCTGTCATTTTGGTAAATCCATCATTCCTATGTTATTAAAATAGGTAATTTATTATACTCCGAGATGCCTTGTGAAACGTTTGCGAGAAATAAATTCTATCACATGCTTATAAATCCAACATAATGTAAGTCGTGGGCAATCAAGGAAGAGAGATTACATTGTTGTGGCATCATTACCGTTAGGTCATCAAAACTAAAATATAATTAATTTGATACAATTCTACTATGGTTTCGCCTGATTAGAAAACTTTTCTTTCATGCGTATTCTTATTATTAAATTTTTGTATTTCATTTACGTAAATACATTACGCAACAAATACGCATTTTTCGTTAAATACTCTTTTTTGTTTTATTATATCGATTCAGAACTTATGTTTAGTATGGATGTCCGTTATTGGCCTTTGTATAATTTATTTTATTTGTATTTTCTGCGTTGAACGTGTAATTTATCAGTTATCTTGTTTTAAATGCACCAACGAATAAAATTAGTAGTTAAGAATAATAAGAATTAGATGCAAGTGAACATGCTACATAATAAAATAGGTGTATGTATTTATATTATGACAATTCAGTGTAGTTATTAAGAGAATAAAACAGATATTTAATGATTTTATGAGACGACGTATTTTTTAATCGTATTTTATTAATTGTAAATAATTTTATTGTATACTAACATAACTATTACAAAGTGAAAATTATTCCCCAAGACCAGAGAATTTTCACACGTTTTATCATTGTATTAGGGGATTTATTTAATTTAAATAGTTAACTATTAGTTTAATCTGTATTAGGTCATATACATGCCTAGTAATTAAAAAATGAAAATATATTGTTCGATCATTTTGATATAAATAATGTGTACCTGAGATGAGTTTGTTTTACCTATCAAAATCATCCATATATGTCGTGAAAAATTGTGATACACATACTTTATGGAAGTGAGTCGGATTTGAAATATATGTAAATTATAATTGTTTTATACCGCGACTGACTGACTTACCTTGTTTATTCCGTCAAGTGAAATACACGGCGTCGCTTCCAAAAATGTGTTTTATTTGAGGAGGCGGGTGTGCGTAATCACTCCTAGGTTGGCATTCCTGCTTAAATTAATATTTTGACGTAGTTAGTTATTTATCGCGCCTGGTCACCCCAATTAGATCACAATTTGACCGCGCATTTCGTTCCCGGACGTAACAATCCAATAAATGTAAATTTAATTTAAAACCTTGCATGAAATTCGGGCCTGCGGGGGTGCATAGCTCTGAAAATTCAAAGAAATTCGATCATGTATGATTTATTAAAATATATTGAGGGAGGAGCCGCTACAGTTACCACTATTTATGGGATTGTCTAGGGCATGCCATGGATGACATCTGACTGGCTTAATACCGGATAATGGGCGTTATTAAAACAGTTGCAGAAAGTGGTCAGGTAATAATATTGATATTCACGCTATCGTTCATAATTTCTGATTATGAACGTCTGGTGGCCGATATTGGACAAAAATCATATTTTGTGCTTTGATCGATTGATAGATCTAAATTCGTTAATGGCATAAGACATTAATGGTTTGTGTTTATGGTTGCTAGAGATTGGCAGCCGTGGCGTAGCTACATATTCAGCGCCCTGGAGCAATTAAAATCGTTGGGCCTCTATGATTTTTCGTTTATTTATGATTTTTATTTCCCTCCAGTATTGGTATTGGCATCGGTAGCTACGCCACTGATGGCAGTGCAAGGCTCGCGGGCCGTATGCGACTTCAATTTAGACGCGTGTACATTCGAAAGAAAATTTAAATTGTCCACCCTGCTTTTTAAGAAGGCTATTTAAAAGCCCAAAATAAAAAGAACCATTTTCAACAAAGTTTTTCTACCCATCTGCCTAATGTGAATTTTATTTCAACGAAATAAATCGCATTATATTTAAGCATCATTTTATGCAAATTGTTTCCCTCCGTAATCCGTATCTCCAAAGTTATCAAGTTTTTGGTTTTATTCCGCGGAATGAAACTCAAGAAAAACGCATCTTCAATTCAAGCTTTTCGTGTTTTTATTTTCGAAAGCTCCACATAAAAACAAAAGTCTTGTACTATATATTTACTAAGTATACAACGAGAAAAACTTTTTGCTCCAAATGATCGGCTTAAAATTTTAAAACATGGCGCAATTTCCCGTTTGCGTACATCAACTTTTTTCATACATTTATATCTAAACTTATATACATGTGCATAACAAGAATCTCCATGAATATGTGCATTTAAAAGGTCTGCTATTTTCGTCAAACAACATGCACAACATAATCTCAATATCCCGGGACTTAAAGTCATTTCAATCCCGACATTTTAGGATTAAGAAATGCAGCAGAATCGTCCGAGCAAACTCTGATGGATGAGCTTAGTGCATAATTGTACTACTGCTAATTCACTGGTAGGTTTATATGTCTGTTTTATTAATAATAATATCCAGTTTGTAATTGAGGAAATATATAATATTAAGATGTTTCAATTGCCTCTATCAATGGAAATATTGTAATACTCGTAGTATCCACATATTGCTTCATGTTTTAAAAAAAATGTGTGCTTAAGATTTAACAATGTAAGTTATGTGTTAGTAAAATGTATCACTTGTTTAGCCGAAATAAACCTTCTTTAGTTTCAGCTGACCTAATAAAATGAAAAAAAAGATGTATAATCAAACCTATATGCCGGATCAAAAAGTTCTACAGTCTGACGTTCACCCATGCTCGTACATATTTTTGCAAATGACATGTGTCGGTAATGAACTTAATTAATCCGCATTATTACTTTCTAAACTATTTTTTATCAAACTGGCTACCTTATGAACGAAATGAGGTTAGTTTAACTATAATATTATATATGTTTGTCTTTTTAATCTACAAGTTTTGTTTCAATGCGATTATAATAAAATGTAGGCGTGGCCGATACAAAAAAATACCATGCCTCTTCGTTACTTATGTACGTTTATTTTGCGTTGGTGTCGCTTCCTAACTCTATCCCACCATTAATACAATATTGTATTATTATTTCTTTAGAATTTCTGTGAAATTCCTCATCTTTATTTTAGCTTTCATATATTTTCTGGAACTCTCAATTAATATTTTTTTCAAGTTTACATAATTTTATGCCCCGCTAACAATCGGTATAAAAGCTTCTAAATCATTATGTAAAATAATTACGTGTGAGCTGGTTTACCACATTGGGCTGCATCCGAGGCGTTCCGTGTAAATACGTCAATATTTTGTTTCAGAACAAGTTCTTGTTGTAAGAACTAGAGTAGGTTTTGCATTGGAGTTCGTGTACGATTCGGGTTATAAATATTTAAATAAACTAAACTAGATATTGTTGTTGAAAATTTATTCCTTCCACTCGTGCTTATCTTGAAAATGTTTAATATTGTGTTTCCACGATTAATGTAAGATGAATTTTGATAGAACCATGTTTTGAACAATTGTTGTGTTTCTCGTAAATTGTATAGTGCATATTGTGGATGTTCTACTGATTTTGTTACTTGGGGTGTTAATTCCACGTATAACAGTGTATGGTGCCCATACACCTACTTTCTGTCCATGAGGATAGTTAGGTTTAAAGTGGGCTGCACATTATACAGTCCGCGCCAACAGTTGTCCACTGTCAGTTCGATCGATAGGCTCATGATATATGACATGCTTGCCTAAAATGCTGCCTCAATCTCATCATCACATTGGGCTGATATTCCCCGGATCGCAAGAGGACTGTAGGTGTAAGGACACCATTCAAAATTATGACACAAACATACAATATCTAAGACCGTGATCTGGGATAAATTGTTTTTGGTAACGTAAAAGAGGGATGTTATTATCAATTTTCCTGTATTTAAGGGAGACCAGGTTCTTAACTATTCGTTAAATATATATTGACGGCGTGAGACAGTGCATAACGTATGATTTATACGTCATATGTAAATATAAATTTCCGATTTTAAAACAACATGCGAAGTACATAATTGGTAACGTGTACTATTAGCATTTGGCGGTTTTGGGTTCGGTTTCCGGCGGGAGAAATTTGACGTGATTTTTTTAATTTGTCTTATCTGGTTTCTGGTTCCAGGTGTGGTTTAATCCGATCTCATTTCGTATATTTTGTTAGCTCCGCAGCCTTTTGTCAACATATTTAAACCATCGCTATACATATGCGATCGAATGCTGATTTCGCTTTATATGCGCATACATACTCGGATTATAATTACTCTCGTATATTTTTAAATAATTTAAGACGATATAAAGAAAACGGTTTTCGAAAATCGTCATGTTTATTTGCTTTCCTTCGCTACATTACCGGCTAGCACGCGATACTTTGAAATTCACACGTTCATTTTTGATGATCCGTACAATTCTGTAAAGGGCATTCAGTCACAAAATTAATAATATATCTTTCCTATTGCATGATTACGGGCTATTTAAAATTGAAAGTATTTTTTTTTTAATGGGAAAGAATACACCTCGAAACAAAAGTATATGCTTTCAAACAGATCGTTATTTCGACCTAGGGCACATACACTTTTCCTGCTGTATGTGAGTAGTTATTGGAATAAATGTTATGCTATAGCTTATGTCCAACGTGAATTACGTATTTTTTTAGCTTACAAGTAATACTCATGAGGCAGCACCATAATATGAATGGGTATATAATACATTTAAGTGGTCTACTAAATGATCATTTAGTGTGTGTGTTTTTTTATAATAATTTATTTTATGATATTAACATCTTTGTTTTGGTGCGAAACATTGATTTCTTCTTTTATCGTAGACAGCGAAATTAACGCGTTCTGTGCCACGGACGAGTTAACTTGCCAATTCTTTTCGACGTTATATGAATAGACCAGAAATGTATTTCGACTTAAATTGTATACAAATGTATTCTTTAATCTATTGACGAGTTGATAATGTTTTTTCCAAATGTCAAATATCGATATATTTAACGAAAAATGCAATTTTAGTAAGCGTCGCGTTTGACGTTTGTGAAATTTCACCAGGGTCATCGAATCGTTAATATAGCGAATTACTTTTTATATTCAATCAACGGGTACGGTTTTTTGTTTGTGATTTTGATAGTCTCTTTAATTTATTTCTAGTATTTTTATGATTATATTGATAAATTTATTACTATATTCGTTAATTTAAAAGCATAAAATTTCTTTGTTTATTTTAGTCACACATTAGTATAATTATTACAAAAAATATTCTTTATTAATGATATTATCAGCAGAATCAGTGTTTTAATTGCAATAGATGTGGTGAAACGAAAGACTTTACTCACGTGTAGTATGTTCTAGTTAAAAATACGACGAAAATCGATGTACACAATATGCAAATAATGCAATGTGGTATTGCGAATGGAACTTTATTTTGAAATTTACCATTTTTAGAAAACCGCAGTATATAAAAGATCATTCGGTAAAGTGACTTAAATACTGAAATTGTGACAACCCTGTTCATGTGTTTTTTCAAAACATTATTTATCAGTTTAGTGTGGAAATCTTGACGGAAAATTTGAGAAATTTATTGATTTGGTATTTTTTCATCAATTCTCAAGATTCTTGTGAATTCAAGTGAATTATTTTATTTCAAAAATAAAATGAAAAAACCTAGTAAAATTTGGCTGGCATGGATGTATTTATATTGATGAAATAGTAACGATGGAACGTTGTTAACAATATATTATTGGGCATCGGTTATTGCTAAACAACGATTGAAACCTCTGACGACGTGCAGGGAAGAAGTATAAAATTAATCTGTGATGGGATAATGTGCTGATAACTTTTCGCCGATTATTGAATTTCTCAATTAATTTCCAACAGCCATTGCACCGCGTTGTTATCATAAGTATGACCGCAAGTGTGTAGCAATATGTTCACCTAATTATCATATTAAGCCCTCGTTCGCTAAATGTAAAATGTTTGATATGGTTTCTTTGGGTGTAATATTTATCGCACTTAACGTACATTGCACAATGTCTCTTTTTTATTTCCGTACGTTTGTCAGCGCTTATATAGGTGGGCTCTCCGACACGCATTGCAGTATAAAATAATTCTCGTAATTTTAGTGTTTTACATTTGTGTATTTTTTATTATTATTATTTATTCGTGCCGTGTGACGTGTATCTTATGCATGTAAAATTTTGGCAAACGAAAAATATTTAAAATTCTCGTTTCTTTTTTCGGCCGAAATGTGTATTCAAATTCGCTGCCCCGGTATTTATTAATATTAATAACACGGTGAAATGAACGTAAAAAATATACATCTCTATGCAAAGCACGTGTATTGTTCTGAATCATTTGCATGCCGGTTAAAATTTAGCAACAGCTTACTTTGTTACAATATTATTCTTGTCTTTCGTTATAAATCGCAAATTTTAATAATATTCATTTAATCCCTGATATGATGTGTAACGTACCAGAGAGCTCCTCCTTAATATTCATTCTCAGTTAGGTAGACACCTTCTTTATAAACTCTCATTTCGCCACCTTTCTGACAAAAAGGATAAGTGCAAAGACATTGTTTTGAGTACATTTTAAGTATGTATGAGAGGAAATAACAACTCACTCATTATTCTGAGAAAAAATTAATAACATAGAAAAATACCACCATCATAAAGCTTTCAATTATCATCAACAGATTTCATATTTATTTGTTTAAAAAAGTAGTAAGTAGTAGCCATACAAAAACTAAGAAGGATCAATTCATTTTTTTTTTTAATTTCGGGTATATTAATTATTATTAAGGAAGTGCACAATAAATTAATTTTTAAGACTATGAATTGGCATTTAGTAAAAATTGCAACTAACTTCAGGCTTATAGATGATTTTTATGAAATAATGTTTGGTAATCTGTCATCAAATGTAAAGACGGCTGATTTCAACTGTCAGAAGAGTTGAAATATGGACTAGAAGGCCATGCTCAGTATAGTGTAATAATCTTATGTTATAATAATAGTCTTTTTACAAGTAGTAGAATTGTAAAAAACATATAAATTAACTGAGTGGCATTTTTAACTCATTTTCACTAAAATTGGACTCAGTAAATATTATACATAGAAATTGAAAGAAACAAAAATATAAGTATGTCTTATACCTTACATTAGGGTTTCCTAAACTATGTCCCGCGGAACATCAGTGTTCCGCTGAACCTAAATAGGTATTCCACGACAATTTGGAAAGGTTTTATACACTGTAAAACATTTAAAGATCTTCTTACTAGTGGGAACTACTCAACCTAAAATAATAAGCTAAGTGTTCCGCTAAAATTTCTGGGCTTGCGAAGTGTTTCACTGCAGAAAAATTTTGGGAAACCTTGCCTTATATATATATATATGTATACCTTCATATCACACATTTATTTGTATGTCTAAGAGATTTGTATGTAGTTTTAAAACTATACATTTACTTTTGACGACAATTAATTTTTCAATCAAAGTTTGAGGAATATAAGGGAATTAATTCAAAGATATAATTTGAGAAGCATGTACTTTTATAAATTTTTGACAGCTTATTGTTTTTCTTTAATCTTTCTAGATTTGAGTACGGTATGAAGAGCGGTTCGGGGTCTCCGGGCGGCGCCTTGGGCCGGTCGGGTGCTCCGTCCGCGGCAAAAGGTGGTGGCAAGATAGCGGGGCTTTATGATCTTGAGGAGACGCTCGGCAGTGGCCACTTTGCTGTTGTGAAATTGGCCAGGCACGTCTTCACCGGGGAGAAGGTCGCCGTTAAGGTCATCGATAAGACAAAATTGGACGAGGTGTCCAGGGCGCATCTCTTCCAAGAGGTACAAAATACTAAGGGTCTAGTATAGTATTATATTCACAAATTTTTTTAATTTATGATCAGACGAATTGTCATGTTAACTTACCCGGTTACCATTTATCGGTAGAACTAAGCAACGT
This sequence comes from Rhyacophila evoluta, assembly GCA_022683975.1. Lineage (NCBI taxonomy): Eukaryota > Metazoa > Arthropoda > Insecta > Trichoptera > Rhyacophilidae > Rhyacophila > Rhyacophila evoluta. The sequence goes on from JAGVSQ010000765.1 coordinate 32,841, forward strand.
TGTGCACGGATATAACTTGAAAGCTATGTCAGTTACAATTATCTCTGGTAAACATAGAAAGAAAGTGTATTGGAATGGAAATGCAAACTATTTCAAAAAAATTGCAAATAAATGTTTTACATATTTGTAATTGTTGCCAAAATCTGGTAATAGTAATGGCACATGAGGAAGAAAAAGAAACCTATTGTATACATAAATAAAATAATATTATAGATACTTAAATCAATTTCCTATCAATAAAACATTCAAATCATAAGAAGATTCACATTTTTTCATTGAAGGGTCATTAACCTATGCTTACACGATATGTTCATCTAAAATCTGTGAAATCATCCTACGAGAACAAAATGAAACTAGTGAACTGTGAATACCAATAATAATATTGCTGGCCATTTTTTTCAGGTGAGATGTATGAAACTTGTACAGCATCCAAATGTTGTGCGGTTATACGAAGTGATTGATACTCAAACTAAATTGTACCTGATATTAGAACTGGGAGATGGGGGAGATCTCTATGATTATATTATGAGACACGAGTCGGGACTATCTGAAGACCTTGCCCGGGATTATTTTAGGCAGATTGTGCGTGCCATATCATATTGTCACAGGTAATAATCTTTTACTATCTTGATGAAACGAATTTACCTCTCGCGACCTAGCATATTTTTTTCATCTGCGGAAAATAATTGTATTCGATTTCCATACATACTTATATCACCCTTTTTATGGAAAACATAGTCATAGAAAGTTACAGTGAAAGTAAGTTGAGTGACTTGCTTTATATTATTGTAAAATATGAAATTTACTGGAAATTCTTCAGGAATATCATGCCTGTTATGTGGATGTGGAATCTTGATGTTTCTGAACTTTATGTTTGTTCTATGAAGTAATTTTTTTTTATATTTCGTTCCCCATATTTATTGTTCACTTCAAAGTCTTTTAATTAAACAGAAGGTGGAGGTTTTTTTTTCTATGTTTTATTGTATATTTTGCAAACATAAATTCTCAAAAGCCTTTTGAAGGCAAGGTATCTTAAACACAAGCAAAGATATTTTGTATGTCTGGGATGGCATTACTTTGACAGCTAATGATAATAAATTGTTACAATACAATGTTAGTTTTATTGATAGTTTTTTCTGTTGTCACATAATTATATACTCTCCATCATTATTGTCTTGATAATGGCACCACAAGCGAATTAATTTCCGATAAAACTATTTAACCTGTAGAATTATCACTATTCAACTGTTGTGAAGTGGGTTTTACTAAGTAAATGCTAATCAAATTAATAACTTAATTTGAATTTGACAATATTTTTTAAAAACAAATAATAATAAACATTTTATGGTGTTATTCTATTTCATCACTGAAAATAATGAGATAAATGTTATTGAATAATTCATTTTGATATTTTTAAATGTTGCAGCTATTAATTATTATTCATGCACCATATCTGTATAGAGTGGCCTACAATAGCAGGATTAAACATTGTATGTAAGACACAAGGTCTACTATGGCAATGAACCATCCAAATAAAAACAAATGTTGAAATGCCGAAGTGATTTATTACCGAATGCCCACAATATTTGTTTTTATTTGCTCCTGAGAATGTTTTATTAACTTGTTCCGATGAAGTCTATTTATTCATTTAGCAAAATGATACTTGAGATATTTCCATAATCTGCCATTTTGTTTTTTTTTATTTACAAATCAATAAAGAGTAAAATAATAAAAACATACAGCAGTAATATTTGAAAGAAATCCATTATGGTTTTCAGTAATTTGCTTACATATTTCTTGTATGCAGTGTAATGCATTTTGATTTCAAATCTACATTTTGGACGCACTTATAGGTTTTTTGGAAATCTTTTTTTTGTCAAATAGTCATGTAAAGTTTGTGCCTAATTAAACTTTTTTTTTTTATATACCATGTTCGCTCCCAACTTGGAGCATATGGATCTACACATT
>JAGVSQ010000766.1:0-34795 GCA_022683975.1 Rhyacophila evoluta
CCCCGGATCGCTAGGCGCGCACGCTACCAACTACGCTACCTGGGAGACAAATATATATATAATATAATATTAATAAAAATCTAAGTACATACAAAACAATCAAAATTTTAAGTATTGATAGAACATTGATTAATGGGCGTGGACTCTTATGTCATAAATCATACTTTCTTTTCTATAGTGGTAAAACAAGACATATATATTTGGTTGTTATATAGGTCGAATCCCGTAATAACGAAATACATGGAACGATCCCTTTTTTGTCGTTATACTGGGCGTAAGAAAAATATTATTATATATTGCATGGACGTTTGTTAGAGACAACAAAAAATAAACTTTTTTTTATAAATTTCGTTACTTGGGCATTCGTTATAGAAAGATTTGACATGTACACTGTTGAACAAAAAAACCGAGCTTGTGCTTATAAATGAATGAATATATTTATGTATCTGATTGTGTGTATTGATAATCTATAAGTCGTTCAATCAACAATCTATATTGTCGTAGGTCGTAGAAGGTCTACGCCGTGTTACCTTTACATTAGTAAACGATTAAATAAAATGTATTAATGAGTGTATTGCAAAGCACGACTTTCACTGTCTCAAACAGAATCACTGCCAGGTATGCTGCTCTATTTCATTTACTGTAGATCCAGAAACTTTGTTGGTCCACTTAACGACCAAGATACGGTAGCTCTGTTGTTAGATCTCCACAAAATGTTTAACTGGCTAGTCTGCACCTTTTATTTCTTGACGGCTCATGAATTTTGGGATAATGCACGAGCTCGGGCTTGTGAACGGATATTTCATTTTCTTCTACTGCAATGTAGGGCATCTTCAGCATTTTTATTCAATGAACTTCATAGTGTAAGTCTTCGCTCCTTTGTAAAGTTATATAATTTATAAAAAAAAACATTGTTCGTCTAATAAATTTCGTAACTAAACATACATTTTTGACCGTATTCTTCAATGAGGCAGTGATGGTGCGTATGTAGTTATATATAGAGTGGCCACCAACAAATTGTGATATCTGATAGAGACCCAGTGTAATAACAATATTTGATATTTTACAACATATAAACTCTGACACCGATGCCATGAAAAACTGATTTATAACTTCACTGGCTATTAAATGAGGAAATCGATGTTGCAATGGAATTACAAAAAAACATTTATCATCTGTAGTTGTCTCCCCAGTAGTGTAAAGGCTAGCGTACGAGCCTAGCAATCCAGAAAATGCCGGTTCGATTTCCAAATCTGTCGGATTTTTAATAATCCTTAAAATCCTTAGCACTGTATTGATAAATTTTTGACGAAAATGTTCGTAAAATAATCTGTCGAGACGTCTTCACACTGCGGAGATCCATATATCTTACTTCCGGAATGGATATCTTCACACTATGTGGATCCATTTGCTCTACTTTGGAAGCGAACATGGTATATTTAAAAAATACCAACTAATTTACTCATAATCGAAGTTTCACTGTTCTTTTTTCTAAAACATTATGTATCCCTTTTATCCGAAGTACTTCAGTTCAACTCCAATAATCTAAGTAATCAAATCTTGAAGAACAGCAAAAATATTAAATAAAAACTACATTTTCGGTGGTTTGTCTCTAAAGGTTCTGTCATCTCTCGATGCAGGCAACAATCTATCTGTATACGCCATTCGGTGACTATCGAATCAAGACTGGCGCTGCGAGTTGGTCACCTGTATGTGATCCGATGGCGCATACAGCTAGAACGCTGTTCGCTACGACGGATCGCGCTCAGCGTGACAGAGCCTTTAAGGTGAACTTTGGTTCGTTTATTTTTACAGTAGAATCGATACTTATCACTCGCGTGTGATTATTGTTGCTATAGTACACTGCTATTGTGTATTATTCAATTTACACCTGACAGTTGAAGTTTATATGACGTCATAAACCGCGTGGATCTACCTACAGCAGCAGACTCATGATCGTCTTAAATGTTCATCTATAAAATTTGCGACTAGAAAAAGATACTTCCAACTTAACTTAAACTAATATTGATTGGATAAATAAAATTCATTCTTCTCATTCGTCGTCTTTTCTCATACCATGTTCGCTCCTAAAGTTAAGCATATGTGAAGATGTACATTCGGAAAGTGGAGTATATGGATCTCCGCAATGTGATTATGCATTGACAGATTATTTTATCAAAATAATTGTTTGTCAAATAATTAGTCCACCCGATAGGTATCCAGTCCTGCATTTTTGGATTGTTAAAATTCCGACAGATGTGGGAATCAAACCCGGATTTCCTGGGTTTCTAAGCGCGCACGTTAATCTCCACGCTACCGGGGAGACAATTAAAATACCAGTTTGTTAGTCTTACTACTCTTCAAACTTGTGGATATTTAATATTTTGATTTGTTCTGTAATTTTAAATTGTTAAAATTGTTCTGCGTGGTTTACATATTTTTGCCTTCCTACAGTTGGTTATCGTATAGACTTGAATATTAGACCAACCTTTTTTGCACATTTTTAAAATGGTCTATGAAGTAAACGACACGGAGCCGTATGAGATACTTTAAGTATTTAGTGATGTTCATTGACCGGATGTGATCACAAACAATAATCCGTTAGATCATATTAGTTTAATTGTATTCAAAAACAATTAGAATTTTATGTTATGCGTAGCATGAATTTCAAGGATCACTGATTGAAATTTATTAAATATAATATATCACATGAGTATGCATGCAAAAAATATTTGTCACGAATGCTAATATTGTTATAAATATGGATACGTGTGCCTCCCATGTGGTTATGCATTCTGTCACTTTCATTAATAATTTAATGTGGACTGAATAATAGTCGTTCAAAAGCAGAGTTACATTTTTATAAACTGAACCTAAATAAACATAAAATTAAACCTTATTTTTCTTCTATATTCGTTCCTCAAAGTGGAGCATATGTACACTATATGCCACCTCCAAGAATCCCTGTCACCTGCCAGTATTCTTGCACCCTCCTAGGCCATACCTGCATTCCGTAACTCCGTTAACATTGTATATATAGTACTTAGAGGTCATTCTATTAAAAAGATGTAAGCTCCTGCAATAATAATAAATGCTGAATTAGTATCTAAAATTAGCTTTTAAATTTGAAAAAGGGGGTTCTGAGGATTTTGCGGTCAGGAAAAAAGACTTCTGCAACATCGATTTTATTAGTTTGTTCTTAATAACTTATTGGATTAATATCGGATTCGGTAAATATAACATGTGTCTTCGTAACAGTGGAGCAGTCGTAGCAGTTGCTCCAGGCGCACAAATTATGGGGGGCGCATAATTATAAAGGATAACATAGTATTACTACGTGGGAGCTGAAAAAAATTAGAATCTATAATTTTGTGAAGGACTCGATATCATTTTTCGATTGAAAACAAATTTTACCAGGAATAAGAGAGCAGCGGTTTTACTTTCTCCATATCGCTAAATATGTAGCTACGCCACTGCCTCATACACTTAAAGCCGCCGGCACGATAGATGTCGCGGCGACAGAGCGACGGAAACAAAACCACAGAAACAGAGATGAAAAATAGCCATAAGCGAATTGACGCGCTGCCGAATTTGCTCACCTGCTCACTCATTTATTTATAGCTATCTTGCATCTCTGTTACGGACGCTTTGGTATCCTCCCCGCGGCCTAAGGTTGTATTTATTTAATGTTTTAAGCTCGCTCAAAAATCATCAAATAGGTATTTTGTGCTTCCTGTAAAATTTGTACTATGTGGGCCAGGTATTTTTGGCCTTCTACAGTTGTATATCTCTTTATTATTAGTTGTGATTTTCAATTGATCGTAAATTAATTTTTATGTTGTGGCCATCTTAGTTGCGAATTTGATTCTAAACCATTCGTGAATAACCAACTATTCATTATTTATTAGTAATAAATAGAATTTCGATTTAATTATCAATAAATTAATTGAAAAACCTTAACACGCGTTTGAATAATCATAACTTTAATGCCCCTTCAGATGCTCAGTGTAGAATAATTCATGTTTTATTGTCGATGTGACACTTTAACGACTGTTTTACCGGCGATATAATGCAAATGAATATGCCGTTTACAATATTTATGTCAAGAAGTATCAATTTTATTATCACGTGTGATCATTAAATCATGAGACTCATAAACTTATCACACTGAATATTTTGATTTCTTTGTTATAGCAACACTGGTGATACATGATAATAAATTGCGTGGGGTAACTCAATTATCGTGTTTTCAGTAAAATATGATTATTGTAATATCCACAATTTATAATTATGCTTATTGTTTATTTTATTTCATTTTTTTTTCTTCTTCTTCCATATCCGCATCTTACGTGGATCATATGGACACTACGTGCCACCTCCAATAATCCGTGTTGCCCGCTAGTAGTCTTGCATCCCGTGTACATTCCATATATATTATTATTCCCTTCCGGGACGTCGACAACCGGTCGGTTCGAAGAATTTCCTTACAGGAGCATCGGCTACTAGCCAATCCTAACTAAATTGACTACTACTCCAGCGTTTTTATTTTTTATGTAGTTGTCATTAGGATTCGAACATTCGTTTTCAAAGCACAAGCGCTTATCCCCATCCCCAGACCCCATCTAAGAAAACCTATATTTTAATATTTTTATTACGTTCACTCCGAAAGTGTTTATCGCGACAATAGTGTGCAAATTTCTCAATCCATCGAGCACCCAGTCCTGCATCTTAGATGTGGATGTAACGTATTTTGTTACCCTATACATACATAACGTCAATATTTTACATATTATATAATATTTACTTAAAAGTCTTGTAAATGATGATAAATATAAAATTTTGATATGGAGCTCTTTATAATTTGTAATAACTATTCAGCACCCTAGAGCAAAAAAAATCGGCCCGCTGCCACGTTTCTCGGAAAAGTTCTGACGATTTTTTTTTATCTATTCGATTTAAACCTTACTTAATAAGAATTTATTTGATATTGAAGATATTTAAACTTTTGAGATATAAATTTAAAAAATATAATAATACAACAAACTATTATGCTTCAAGTACCTAGTAATATTTACTGCATATTTCATTTGCGTTCGCTTTATTTTTATGCATTTTTTTTTTCATCCTTTGTAATTTTGAGCCCCTATGATTCGTGCCCTTGCTCCACGGTAGCTACGTCAATAATAATGTTTAATCCTATAGGTTAAGAGCAATGACTTGTCTATTTGCGGAAGTTATATTTTTATTCCTTATATAAATTACAGTTCGTATAGTCAATATGCTTACAGCAAACACTTTACAAATTATTTATCGATACATTTGAGTAACACTGTTGTAGATCATTGTAGAGCATCACATCTGCGTTTGATAATTATGTTAATTGTTGACATTATCAAGTATAACTTACAAGTTTGTTGTTCGCACTTAAAAACGTTTACGGAAATCCTCTCTACCAAACAGCGAATTCGTAAATAAGAAAAATCATAATTATCACACATTATAAAAATTATAGCAACATATAAACGATATTTAATGACAGAATTTATAAAAAATGCCCTCAGATGACGTATAGGTATTGAGCAGGGCCGTATCTAAAATAACATTGAAGATGTATTGTACATTTTTGCTAGGTCTTCAAAGTAATTATTTATAACAAATGTTTGTTGAAAAACTTGAAGAATTTTGATTCTCTTATGGTATTACTCATTTTATGCATAATTTTACGTTTTATAACTGACGCATAAACAAATTTTTGATTTGATGCGTCGTTTTTGAATTATTTTGTAAAAACTGGAAAATGCCCCATTTTAGGCTAGTTTTATCTATCTAGCTAATTAAGCTCACCTCGGTGGAAGGGGGAAACTTAGAATAATCATACTAGGCTGTAGCTGAACCGATTAAAAACATAAAAACTTTACCCTGAACTAATATTTGTTTTAACTCCCCAGCAAATGGCCAAATTTTTATTTATTTAAATCTTTCGAATTGTTAATATACCGTTGTAATATTGGCAAAGTAATAGGTTACTTATACTTACTATTTAAAATATGTATTATTCATTTTTATTGCACAAGCAAGTTTCCGAATTTAACCAAAGTTCAATTATGTGTTCTACGATCTTGGCGTAGCACAATGCTACGACGGATTTCTTAATTCAATATATTTTTATGTTATCTTAGCAAATAGCAAATATTTTGTAATTAATAACACATTTAAATACAAAACATGGATGTGGTAATAAAATTATCACTATAAATTCTTTTATATGGACTATATAATGCTGTTTATTGCAATACCTTGGTACTAAAAAAGTTACAATATTAAATTCGATTTCTCTAGATATACAAATTAATAATTAAAACACTATATATCTTGAAATAGATTTATCTCTGCCAATTAATCAAACACTCACGGGGCCTGGCCCTTGTATTCATATATATTAATTCGGCCCCTGTCAATGATAGCTAGTTTTTTTTTTTTTTTTGCAAAATGTACGGTGTTTCTTGAAAGACTTTTATTTATATTCTATTGTATTTCTGGATATATTGCGCTAAATCTGGAACTGTATTATTCGTATGTATTTTTCAATATTTTATTCCGTTTTTAATGTCATATGATACGAAATTGTACGTATAAAGATGTTTTAATACATATCTACGAAAAAAAACCCAAATTTTAAATAAATGTTGCATCACTTGGCTGAAAAAATCCCTACTTCATGATTCTTGTCTGACGTGATCGCAGTTTATAAAACGTGTCAGTAGATAATTAAGTTATAATTGAGAACCGATTTTCCGAGCGCCGATAATATGTTTATTTGATTTCGTCGATTTTTTATGAAGTCGATTATTGATATTTAATGATATCGGCAAACATGACTCGCCAGCCATCGTTGTCTCGCCAAAAGCGCCTGTAACAAATTCACACAGATGCGATGTGATAAAAGGAGATATTTCAGACGTAAGCTTTAGTATACATTTAGATCAAGTGGCAAATGGTTCCGCTTTTCTACAACCGATGACACCTTTTAGTCAGTCGGCCGCCATTGAACCGTTTATCCTGTTGACAGTTCGCGGGCGCGGTGTTGCCATATTTTTAAAATAATATTCCTCATTTGAAATTGGAACAATATGGAGTCGCCCGAATCACCCGGGGGTAAGGACGAGGCGCAGTTGATTCCGACCGGCTGGAATACCGCCAAAATTGTTGGGAATGGATCTCTCATACCAGGAACCTATTACCCAAATGGCAAAAGGTAATATATTCCTACTGAATTTTTAATTTAATAATTATCGCATCAAATTAATATACACACAATAATACATTATATTGTTTAGAAAATTACGTCACTTTACATACTTTTAAACAAACATACGGTTCTCAAATAATTTTGAAAATTTTATAGATTATGTCGGGTTATAATTAAATTGATTGAATTTATAAAGTGATTTAAAAACAATGTGTTCTAAAATAATAATTTATTTTAATGAAAATATATTTGTCCTTTAGTATAAATTTAGTTGTTAATTAATTTTGCTTTCGTTTATAAATCCATCGGAAACACTGTTTTTAAATAAATAGTAGCTAATCTATTCTATAGATTAATTTGTACAAAATTATAACATTTCCTAATTATGAAATATTTATGTGTAGATTTTAATAATTCAACGTAAATTGTTATTTTTTAACTAGGAGATATTAAATAATTTCATTAATTTATAATAAGTGTAATGATGTACAATGATCACAAAACGTTTATACTTGGTAAAATAATCTTTTTATTTTCACTTTTGATTACCGTGTCACTAAAGTTATCTGAAAATAACCTAAAGAGAATAAGATGACGATGTTTATAACTAAGACTTTATAAATCAACGACAATTATTATCGAATAATAATCCAAATTATATGACTCATTAAACCCTTTTAACGAATTAAAACGTATTTATAAATACCTACATAAAAATATAATAAATCGATTATATTCGTTTGTCATGTGAAATACAATGTTAATAGGTTATGATAAAAAAATTAATAGATTTCTCCTTTATCTCGTCTATACAAAGTCAGTGTATATTAGTTGAATTTAAAGTCTATGTACTAAAAATGGCTTTAAAATTGGACCAATATTTAAAATGTATATATCGACTGTAGAGAGAAAAACGAACGCAATCCACACATTTTTTTTTTCAAGAAACACAAAAAACCTATCTTTAGTGATAAAGATCAAATAGACACAACCTTTTTATTTAGCCAATCTGATATTAATTTAATAAGTTGTTTAAGATAATACAGTAAAATTGGCGCGGCCAAAGCCCTTTTTGTTGGTCGCAAATTTGACAGGCCATCTTTTTACTTTGGCAGAATTCTTAGAGTGACTTCCTACATGTAGTTGGACACGTATAAAGGGACTGTCATTAATTCGTTTACAATACAAGACGACGTGAAGATTAATCAATGAATAGATAATCGACTCGTTTTATATACAAGCATCATTCCTCTCATTCTTCTAGTTGAACTAGCCCTCAATTGAATGAAATACATAATAGCAAGTATATTCCAGCGGCGTAACTAAGAATTACTCAATATTAAAAGGCTGTATATTTATTTTAACCATGGCCACTTAGAGTTGATTTTCACAACTAGTTATCTTGATTATATCATGACTCTTGGATCATCAGAAATTTCTTTAAAATAACGATCACTTCGTATTTCGGCTATCCGATTTTAAAACCTAGTAAATAACCAGTGGGGTCTCATAGCTAAAAATAGTGGGGGTGCTGCTACAGAAAAATTTTAGCCTTTGTTTTAAAATTGTGTAAAAGAAAACAAACACATATAAAAAGAAAATGTATAAAATCCTAAATTAATCAAATAGAATTGCTAGAAGAAGGATAATAATCTAATTCTACACTTTATCACATTCAAGAATATTGTACACGGTTTTTAAGCAAAATACACGCGGAGGAAAAAAAACCTACCTTCCACCACCACGCCGCATTCGGCACTGCGGGAGCGACTGTGCCCTCTCTCTCTCGCAGCCTCGTGTCCAGCTTCCTATGTCCTTATGCGCACAACAACACCTCGGCGCTAGAACTGTGAAGCGCGCAGTTCCATAAAAATATTTTTGTATCTTTTTCATAAACTGGGGGACGGCTACTGACAGTAAGCGTAAGGATTACATATTGTACAAGTACATATAAAGGAAGAATTCATTATATTAAATTTTATCGATATTATCAAGTGGAAATAGGGGGTGCTGCAGTTCCACAAAGCCTATACGCGAGACGACACTGTAAATAACAATTTTTTGCAATCAATTTTTTCGTAATTTCGTAATTACTATGTTATAATGCACACACTGCTATCGAAATTTTATGTATTGTAATATCAGAAACTATCAACTTCTCAAAATTTCAAACGCTTGTTGGTAGATCATGTTCTACGCTTGAACATGTTTCTTGGTCGCCATGAACATTTTAATTCAAATTCAAAACACTATGTTTTGAAATTGTTCAGCTGATTTATTGCGATGGTTTTAAGCCTTCGAAAGATTCACACAAGAAATTAACATAGCCTTTCTTAAGACTTAGTCTTTAAAATATGTATACCTTTATGAAAAGAGAACACGTATAATATTATACATATAACTGTATAATTTGACGGTCGTGAAATAGAAAAGAGTGATGTATGGTCAGCAGATTTTAGCGCAAACGTTAAGGTTATATGAGGTTAGGTGATGTTAGGTTAGGTTTGATTAGGCTAGGTTAATTGAAGCATACCAGTACACTGCTTTTCTGACTGGGTTTTCAAGTTTATAGTTATTACTTTCGCTCACTAAGCATTTTCCATCTTTGGGCTTAACATATAATATTCTTTCCTAAATACCTTCTGATTAAATTGTTACAATTTTCCGAAGGATTATAAATATAATACTTACAAATGCGTAGGTCTATGAAATATTTCGACATCAACATCAACTTTTTGTCTTATCAAACTGCATGTAATGATGATAAGCTTGAATTTGTTTTAGTGATAACATTCGCCAATAAAAATAAAATACGATAATGAATATTTAATACCTATTAAAATCTATTTCATGTAATTTTTTTTTAAAACATTGGCCTTTTGGGTTACGAGGTGACATCATTAATTAGTTGTTATAAGATGTAATTGTAAATAAGAATGATTTGTTTAAATAATTCACATAGCATTCGCCATGTTCCACATTTATCTCATCCTATACAAGTGTCATTGTATACACATACAGTACTATAAGAGTTTCAGTAGTGAAATTTAATATTATTAATAAAAATAAAATGGTTCTTTTACTTTGGTAGAAAATAGAATATATTTTGATAGATACTCTTACTAAGGAAGACTGGTCAAGTCTAAATCAGTCTTCTACAGAGAGATTTTTTATGTGATTTTGAATGAAAGTATGTAAAGTCATGCATCATGTTGATTTTCTCAACTCTCACTAGAATGTAGTTGAGTTGCTAGTCTTGTTTATCACATGCTAGTTTCTAGTTACAACCGCCAAATGGCAGTAGTATTAAGTAGTACTCTACTCATTTAGTATAATACGATTTTGTTAAAGCTCTGGGGCCTTGCTTGAAACATATTGTATTTGTTATTTTTTTCAATATCTAGGATAAAAAATCATTATGCACATCATATTAAGAGGTCAGTATTATTGGTACTCTCCCGCCGCTTACTACATTGATTGTGAGTATTCAAAAACTGATAAGACTATTATTTGCTATCTGTAATATTCGTCATTGAATTGTTTTTATTTTATCATTTACAGAAGCCGAACCTACCGCTATGGAGGCACGCGCAAAGTGCGACGACGAGCCGTCCTCAAGAACGGCGAGTGCAACGTCCTCCAATCCAAGATCTCCCAAAGACGCCTCCGTTTCCTGCAAGACATATTCACGACATTCGTAGACACGCAATGGCGGTGGACCCTCATAGTCTTCACCCTCAGCTTCATCCTATCATGGCTCTCCTTCGCGGTCATCTGGTGGCTCATCTCATTCACCCACGGAGACCTCGAGCCCGCGCATTTACCCGCCAACCAAGAGGAATCCAATTGGAAACCTTGCATCACCAATATCAACGCGTTCAGCTCATGCTTCTTGTTTAGTATAGAAACCCAACACACTATAGGTTACGGTTCGCGTCTGACCACCGAAGAATGCCCGGAAGCTATATTCGTGATGTGTATTCAGAGCATCTTCGGTGTTTTGATTCAGGCGTTTATGGTAGGAATTGTTTTCGCTAAAATGACACGCCCAAAGCACAGAACCCAAACGCTTCTCTTCTCGAAATATGCAGTGATTTGTCAGCGGGACGGTGAGCTGTGTTTTATGTTCAGAGTTGGAGACATGAGAAAATCTCATATTATAGGTGCCAGCATACGAGCACAACTCATCAGGACGAAAATGACTAAAGAAGGAGAAAGTCTCTCCCAGTATCAGACGGAATTAGAAGTGAACGCCGACGGTTGTGACGCGGATCTTTTCTTCATTTGGCCCTTGACAGTCGTACACAAAATAAACATCAACAGTCCCCTGTTTAATTATTCGGCCAGCGACATGCTGCAGGACCGTTTCGAGATTGTTGTCATCCTCGAAGGGACGATTGAGTCAACGGGGCAGTCGACGCAGGCTCGTTCCAGCTACATCGCTTCGGAGATTTTATGGGGACACCGATTCGACCCCCTCGTTTCCTACAACAAAGATCGACAAGGATACGAGGTGGATTATTCAAAATTCGACGAAACGACACAAGTAGACACGCCTCTCTGCTCCGGGAAGGAGTTGTCAGAGTTTTATAAAATCCAGGAAGACTACAGAAACACTGGTCAGTACCTTAAACAAAAACAATAAATTATAATAAAACAAATCACATCAATATCATTTAACGCGCACGTCCATTGGATATAAAAATGCTGCATCCAAATTATTGAAGACTTACGCTTTTGTTTAAAATTTATAATGAAAAATGCTATAACAATCATGAAAATAACATAGCTCTCCAAATTATTGGCACTCAATGAAATTATCAATCACTTAAAATGAAGACAATATGGGCAAATTAATTTTTCATTTAAGAATAAATATTAAACATTATCTAACATAATTTACTTCTTATTTTCAACTATTCATTCAAAAGTTAATTGATTAAAATCAACCATCATGTGCTTTTTTAATAGAACACAAAATAGTAATAATATCACTATGAGTGTTGTATTGTGTGTTTTGACCATTAAATAATATTTCCAGTTACTTAGTAGATTCTGAAACCATGTTCGTTAACTCCGCTCTCTGATGGTCAGCGCTCTCAATTTGCAATTGTTTTCATACATATTCGTATGAATAATTGCAATTGTGTGCTTTTAAATATAATACTCGTGTTTCCCCGAAAATATTTTTTTAAAGGATGGTTTTACTATAAGCCCTACTGCGAAAAAAAAATCTAGTAAAAAATACGATAAGAGTAATCTCTCTAAGAACATCGACAACACTGTTCATTCTGCAAGGATGCCGGAGTGATTAAGCGAGCACGTGCATCCTTTGTTGATGGCATCGTCTTTTCTAAATACCTTCATTCCAATATGATTGCGTTAGATGGAACCGCAGTATTTATGGTCTAAGGATCTACAACGATGGTTGAACTAAAGGTGTTTAGTCAATCTCATTGTCTCAACGAGTTAGGAAAATGCAAGAGTTACTTGCATTTTAGCGATCCGTCTTGATGGATACCACCACTAATCATTACAAAAGACATGAAAGAGGAAATAGCTAATACATAAGCTCTGCCCCCAAACTAAGCCTTAGTGCGTTTTTTTGGGTGTAAAATTAATATAATACCTGATCTTATATTTCGGGAAATACAATAGTTGATTAAGACAAAATAACAACTTCTTAAAGTAATTGATACACTGGTGATTGTTTCACCTAGCATAAAAAATAGTGCCTGAAAATTAAGAAAAATAAAACATCACGGTGAATACCATAACTAATTTAATTTTTCTCCACGATATTGATGAAAAATGTGGCGATTTTGTAGTACTGTAAATCATCCCTATAAATTATTACTCGTTGGCTTGGTGTGAAGTCCTTAGCCGTATTTAGTATTTGTTCCGTCCTTGTTACTGTTCGTTAGTAATCGCCTATATTCGTGTTATTGTGTGCATATAGATCACGGAGACGCGTCGTCTCTAAAGCGTGAACCCGCGGCAGAGGTGCCTCCGCCGCCGCCTCTTGAAACCGCCATCGACATGTGAAGTACTGACTAACCGTGCTTTGTCACATTGGGAAGAAATGAAAACAAACACAAAAGGTTGTCTTGAAAGCGACTGCTTCAAATTCGAATATCTTGCTATCACTTTCAAAGACTTCGCTTCTCCACAATCACCGCTTTCCATCTTTGTTTTGACAGTTGTTACCACCGTTCACCATGGATTCATAACATTATACTAGCTATAAGACACGAAAAATACTTTTAATTAGCAATTCTTTCATTTTATATATTGTAACGATCATTTTATATTACATTCTAAATTATTAGTTTTAATTAATTTAGAATTTAAAATCAATTTCTATCAAGCACCATCAGTCGAAAATATTAATTACTTTTCATATTATATTATGTTATTAAAATTGTTTACAAACTAATCTATTTATTACATAGATAAAAAGGTATACAGGTTAAAATAATATAAATTCGCGATGTCAATCTTTTTAGATAAACAGATTTTAATGACACAACAAATCGGCCATCTTGAATGTTTGTACATGTTCGCACTACTTTGATCACAATGTTCGCTTTTTATTACATTTTGGTACAGTAAAATGGGCTCATACATATTATGTTTTCTAGCTTACTACAGTTGTGTTCAGAAACGAACCCTCGTAATTTATTGCCTCGTCATTTTTATCGGATACATTGATTTTAATGTCAATATTTTATTAATATGGAATAGTATAATGTTGTGATTTAAAGACTCTTTTATTTTTGGGTTCGGTGCTGGTAGTAGGTGATAAATTCAATTTTAAAATGAACCATCGACTTTTTCAGGGAATGGCGTGTTGAGAGTTTGACACTCTTCTAGAACGTAAAATAATGAGTTTCTGTTGAATATTTCGTTATAAATCCATGGTGACTATAGTTATAATACTTCACGCTTACTGAATGAAGTATGTGTGGTTGGTTATTGATAAATTTATAATACAGTATTGAAGTGAAAACTTCAAATAAATAATAAAAATGTGGAATATTTTCGTTAGGTTTTCACGAGCCCCGCTCTCCGGCGATAAGCGACAGAAATAATATTGTCTTGGCGCGCGATATCGTTGAGCCGACAGACAGGCAACTTTACGAGCGAAGAATGGAGGCTTTTGAAGACACGCACGAAACGCTGGCTGGGCAAAATGACGACGAAAACGTCGACATGGAGAAAAATTACGTGCGCGTGGCTGTCAATGATGCCGACGATTCAGACTCAAGTGTTTAAAAGTATTTACTCGTGATATTTAATAAAACTATGAAATAAACCAGTTATAAAACTAAGGCATATTAATATATTTAATAGACAATAAGCTTTTTAAATATAAAAGACTATGGCAGAATTTATGGATGCAGAATCTTTAATAATTACGAAAAATTCATGATAGTATTATAAATATTGAGTGAGCTGAAATAAAAATGTATGAAAAATTATGAAGTTGCCATTTTGTGAAGGACTGTCATAAAGTAAAAAAAAAACATTTTTTCTTTTTAAAGCGTAGTTTATCATATCATATGTATTGTTAATGAATATTTATAAATATTTGAAAAAAGAAAGTATGTACTATTTTTCGAAAAAAATATAATATTTGATTTATTTACATCGATAGTATAACATATTTTGATCAATTTGATGTGCCTTGAAATTTTTTTTAAATGTTGCTTAAATTATAGAATATTTGTATGAAATAAAATCAATCGTCGTTGACATTACAGAACAAAAATATTTGCCATAGCTCAATAAATATAATAGTTCGCACAGGTCTTCCAAAATTAAGAAATTGACTAGATAGTAAGATTTATAAGTCATATTTTATTAAAATAATTTATACTCTTTGGAATTAAGCAAATATTTATATTACAAGATGAATTTTGTTACAATTACGTACACAATGTATGGGCCTAATTTAAATAATATTTGATATTGTTCAGAAATCATTTCAAACGAATTTTGTAATTAAACTGAAAGTATACGATATTTGTTTGTAATTTTTTTGAAAGTTTATTTATTGTATTGTCAAATATTTAATAATGGGACCAATTGCTTTATAATATTCTAAATATTATTGTTACTTTACTAGATAAGTAAAGTGTAGTAAAAATACTCTTGAAAATAGTAATAGCCTTAGAATCATTGTGATGAAATCAACTGATGACAATTAATTTTGTAAGCAATTGAGATTTTTTCAATATATCATCGAAGAGTATAATTAATGTTTTGAAATATGTGCCTTAAAAAGGAAAGAGTGCATGTCAGCGTTAAATGCAAATTATTGTGTGAATTATGCATATGGCAACAGTTTTGCTGAAATTATTTATTTAGAAATTTTAACCAGATAAGCTATCGATCAGTGATTGATTATACATCATTTATTAGCCATAAGCTAGTACACATTAAGATGTAAATAGAAACATACTAGTTCTTAAGTACAACCAGTAGAAATGTAAATATGTGAAATAGTGTTATAAGACGAACGAAATAAAAACGGTTGAAAATGAATCACAATTTTTTTTATTTGCTACGTATCCCAATGACCCTGATATTAGTTTTAATTTGTTTTTCCCTCGGGCACCCGCCATTTCTCCGCATCAGTTATTCGACCGTATACCAATGCGTAACAAACGTGAGGCGCTGTAAGTACTAGAAGTTTACCAGGAGCATTTTTCCAGGACTTTTGTTGGCGTGCAGTAGAATATGTGTGATTCCTATTCTAATTACCAAATCGTGGCAATGTTAAACCTTGCCCAGAAAAAATATGTTCACTTATTATGGTTCATTATTATATTCAAATATGGATCTACACTATATGAAGATTTAGCTCAACTGATTATTTTCACGAGTAGCTATTGTCAGGCAATTGGGTACCTAATCCTGTACCTTTGATTTACAAGAATCCTTAAGCTCTCTTTGTGTGGAATTTGAACCTCATTCGCCTATCGTTTATGCAATCTATAAAAAATTAGGACCTATTCCATTTTTACATTCACTGAATTTTCTCTTAATACTCAATATTTTAAAATCATTGATGTTGAAATGTGGCTAAAAATATACTATTTTATGAAGATTTCAAAATATCTTATCAGGGAGTACTCTTTCTGCAAAAATGGTATATTTCAAGTGAAAAAGCTGGCCATCTTTAGCCTAACGGAAGACGGGGTGTCGTAATTACCGGTAGATTACGACTGGATAAATACAAAGGCATCACGAGTTTTTGTCAGCAGTTGGCTCCAATCATGCGTATGCAATACACAAGAGTTTGATTAAGGAAACCAAGACATAGTGCAATGGTAGAATGATGATGATATAGTGTAAATTGAGATTTATATATAAATAATGAAATACATCCTTGTCAGAATAGAAATGGAATTATATTATGTAAATGAAAGATTGAGAAATATCTATTGCAATGATAAAACGACTTAAAACGATTCTACGAAATCTATCGAGTAAGTTAAAAAGTTCTAGATACAAATACAAATATGTATCACACTGGAATGATTCGATATATATGGTATATCTATTACATATATTGATTTGATAACTTATATATTATTACAATAGTGTAATTTCGTCACTAGATTTATATCTTAAGTATATTTTGCATGTGGAAATCCTATACAAAAGATAACTCCGAGGTTATGTTTTATTTTAGTTTACATTAATTTTAGTAAAATTTAAACAATCATATCAAGCAGTCATTATACACACTACTTATTAAATTTTAATCCAGAAAAGATTAGGTTGGGTAATTTAAAACTTGCTTCTAAATAAATAAATTAATACGTTCATACTTTAGTAACGTCTTTTTTTATTACGTTTCTATCTCGCAATGCAATTTTGAAAACTGTACGGTGATATACCATATAACATTATGTAATTATTTAAATTCGTGATACGATTAAATGAATGGCGCCAATCCACGCCCAGATAGTTAGTATTGCCAGTATTTAAAATATACTATCAAAATGTGGCAACTTTCTGATTAATATTACCGTGCGTTAAAAAAGCGTCACCAAAACAATAGTGCAATAAAAAAAAGCGCACGGCTACGAAATACCACTAACGTTTTACACATTTAAAAATGTTCTGAAACCGGAACGGTAAATGTAAATGTAAAATAATTTAAATATTTGTATTTTTACGTGAAAATGTTTAAAATATTTTTTTTTATAATAAAATATCTGGTATTTTTGAATGATAATGTTTTGAACACTTACTTATAGTTGAGTTACTTTTGATAATGCATAAAAAATGAAGTCAAATTTTAAGTAATAATTATCTCAAAAATGATAAAAATAAAAATTTTAATAATTGAAAAACCTTTTTCATGCGTAATTGTATAACATTTTTTTTAGCAGCTAGCAATATCTAATACCTGCTGTTCATCGTATTTCGACTGTCAGTTTTCCGTCAGACGAAATAATAATAAAATGTTTCGGACATCAACAAACTTCGAGAAGCTACTGGGTAAGATTTTACGAAAAAGATTTATTGCGTTTTATAATTGGCGAAAAATACTTTTTAAATAACATGACACAAAAATATCTATTCCATTGTCTTTTCACTTCCAGACAAGGCGACAAGCAATTTGCGACTCGATCCAGACTGGCCTGCTATTTTACAAATATGTGATTTAATTAGACAAAATGATTGCACGTGAGTCAAAAATAATGAATTATTACTTCACTCAAAAACTCCTAGTCACCATTTCGTTTTTATATTTCACCTTATTAATTATGAGTGATGAATCATCACCCTTCCTTTTCTTATCTGTAAAATATACCTATCATTTTAAAGTGGTGTAATTGGTCGTTGAACTTTTATATCAGTATGAAAATAAACTATGCACAAATAAGTATCATTTCACCATATTAACGTTATCTGAAAGTTGTCTGGTTTCATTTTTGACCTATTGATGTCAATATTTACCTCACATAATAAATTGACATTGATATGTTCAGGGTTATAATACACTTACAATTGAATGTAATCATTTATTGCCCCACCACAAACATATTTATTCTTACCCAATGTTTTGCCAAGTATCATTTTAAATGACTTTAACCCCAAGACAACTGTCAAAGACTGAACTGTATTCCACCACCTTTTATCAGGCGCCGCAGGAGTAATGCAGGTGAGGGGATGTCCGTTAAAACTAAAATAAGTTTTTTGAATTCATTTTTTTTAGGAAGAAAATAAATAGAACAAAACATGGCCAGTGAAGTTCCAAGAAAAGAATCAAGTTTTATTTGCACTTTAAAGTCTGCTGCATAATAAACTCTAAAATTATGAAAATTATTAGTTATTATTTATAAAAATGTAGTTAAATTTCATTATCTGATGAATAACTCAAAACATGTTGGTAGATAGTCGAGATGCATTTTATACCTGATAATTTTGTTTTTAGGCTTGTTCTTTCTTCTTCCTCGCTATCTTCACTTCCATTCTCATTTTCCATGACCATAACTTCACCTACTACTTCACTTTCAGTCATGATGCGATACCCAGGTTCACCTTCTTCTACTTCCTGTCACTAAAACATTTACTTCGGTTACCTTTTCTCCAGCACTATTGTGTATTGTCCTAGAAAAGTCTGGAACTTCCAAATCTATGTATGCTTCTTGGTCATCAAACAAATTCTTTCAACCATTTTCCAATGTGTGCACTTTTACTGCTTTACGGATATTTTGTTCGTTATATCCGAATTCCATTATATCAAGGTTTTACTGCAATTTAAAAGAAAAAAAAAATATAAAGTAAACAAAATTACTTACATCAAGTTTTACTTTCTCTATGAAGATTTTTTTCAGAATATAATATCAAAATAATGTGTTGACACAATAATATATCACTTTAAAATTCATTTACACTATTTTATTTGACATTTTAATCAACTTTGATGCTCCAAGAATTCAAAAAATGTACTATATGTATATGAGGTTTGGATTTTGAAAGTGGAATTTTATATCGAGAATGCCAGGTTCAGAACCTTATTATAATCTTCATCAAGATTATAATTCCACCAACTACAGCGGAAGCCGCTAATTGTGATCACTATGAGACACTTAACATATAACTTATGGGAACAATAACCAGCTGATGATATTACAAAAAAGATATAAACAAAACATATTAGTGAACATACTTTATTACAAAATAATACAACCTATTAATGTTTATCAAAAACCATATATTATATCAGTAAATTAAACAATCATAAGCATAATAAACCATAAGTTTTTGTCTGTCGTTTGTTTGAATGTATTAACTCCTGAATCAGATCCTCACATTATAAGTTCGTTACCGTATAGCTGCATATCAAAATTGTTAAAGTTATTAATAGCCGAAGATAGATTTTATATGATGTGTTTAGGTACCAACTGATTGTGATAAGAATTGCCAATTGATAACATTAACCATGATTGTAATATCCGACTTTCACTGTATTTAAAAGTTAATAAACTACTCATAATATCAATTCATTAACTAAATGGTGGTCATTTTATCTTTGTATTTAACGCTTAAAAATATCTATATATTTTTGTTTATGGTATTTGGATTGATTATCATTAAGAATTTTGCTCATTGCCTAATTTAAAAAAATCTCACCGATCATTTTAACCTTATTTCAGCCTCTCAAACTAAATGAGACATGTCCATATATAAAAACTAAAAATGGTTTATTATCTAAATACAGTAATTCATACCTTTTATTTTTATAAAGCGGTTTATTTAGTTCTGTTGTTATATTGCAGTCCTAAGTATGCTGTGTTGGCCATCAAGAAGAAGCTCTTCTCGCAAAATCCTCACCAGGCCATGTTCGCACTCCTCGTCATGGAAAGCATTGTTAAAAACTGTGGTAGGTCTCTAAGAATGGCTTTGCTATTGTCTCTTCATTTTGATTCTTTTCTTGTTCGATGAAAATTATACTTCCAATTGTATGATGAAAGCAGGCAGTGAATTTTATGAGTGATCGGTATTTTCAGTATTTGATCATCGCTTTCTAAAATACCTGTGCCTGATGAGATGTAAGTTTTAAATATTTCATGGTTCCCAAATATCCTAAATAATGTACTAAAAAAATTTCAAATGTAAAAGGGAAGAAAATTCCTAGCTTTAAAAGAAAATACACTTCTTCAAGTCTTACCGAAAGGAAATAAATCACTTTCCCAGAATCGAAATCACAAAATGGAAGTCACAAATACTTTAAGGTGCTATTGACATTTGAAGCACTTTTTTTTTGCTATATCACAGAATACACCACAATGACAAATCTGTAGAGGGAATCAATATAAGTTCTATCATTTTACCTTATGTATAAAATGTTCGGTTTGTTCGTTTCTAGGATCCGTAGTCCATGATGAGATTACGTTGAAAGCCAACTGCGATATGTTTCGCGACCTTGTGAAGTCTTCGCAGCACGAGAATGTGCGAACAAAGACACTGGAATTGATACAGGCGTGGGCATTTGCTTTCAGAAACAGCCCTAAATACAGATCCGTTCAGGTAAATATAGTTAATTCAAATCCTACCTTTCTTTCCACACTATTGAGTCAGTTTGATACTGATAATTAATGTAGCGAATGTCCTCTTTTTCATCGTTTTTCTCTTACTAATTTTGGCATCATGATGGTTAACTTCATCTTGTCCTATCCTAAAAAAAGGTTTCCGAGTCACACTTACCATTCCATTAGTGATTTAAGTATCTATACTAAGATACTGCGATTCAGATCAAATTTAAAACACTTGGGGTCTCGGTTTAATATAACTTGTAAGAAGAAAAGGTTGTCATATTTGAGTCAGTGCGTTATTTCATAAGAGATTTTATTACTATATAATATGTCAATTCCGATCACTGTTATAAAATCCTATTAATCAAATATGTAATGATTAAATACTGCATATTATTTTTTACAATCCGTTTACATAAATATCTCTGATCTTTGCTACAGTTCACTATTGATTTTCACTTTTTAATCCAATTATGTACTGTTGTATTTCATTGAAATATATGTGTATACCATCTCAGTGCATTAGTTGATTCCAGTATCAATACTTGTGTTGCTTATGTGATATTTGTTGGGTAATCAATTTTAAAAATGACAGGACCGTTTATAAGGGTAAAATTCAATATAATTAAATTTACAATTACATACTAAGACTCCATTTTATGTCAGTGATGGTAAAATTCTGTATTTATGATATTTTTTTTGAATTTCAATTTGAAATTCATTTCACTTTAAATAGATCTATTGATGGCGTATGTACTGATTGACTAAATTCATTTTGATATTCTGAAAATAATCAAATTTCTCTTAATTTAATTAAACAATATGTTAGTTTCAATTTTATAACAACTTACTGCTAGTTATTTTTAGAAACTACTTATTTGATGGCTTTATAATGATTCTGGGTAAAGGTTAGAAATATTTTAAAAGATGTTAAATATTTTTGCTTCAGATCTTCTTTATAGTTTGGTATTTATGCATCGCTTTAGTTTTAAATAGACAGGACATAATTATAATTGATTTATTGTATTGCAGGATACCGTTAATATAATGAAAGCGGAGGGGTACAAGTTTCCTACTTTGAAGGAATCGGACGCCATGTTTTCTGCTGATAGTGCTCCAGAGTGGTCGGATGGTGATGTTTGTCATAGGTACTTTAACTATAAAATATTTTTTAATATACTCAATAATATAGGCCACTGTTTTCAATAAATACTTATACCTGCAGAAGTCAAAGCAGTGTGGGAACAGAAACAAGAGGAGAGAAAGCTTTTTTGCACTAGAGAATTAATGTAGGCTGATTACAAATGAATTGAATTTCTCTCAAATTACTGAAACATATAGCTAATTATAATTAAACTAATTAACGGATGACTTTAATTAATTACACCAATTGGGTAAAATATGAGAAATTCTTTCTATTTTAGGTGCCGGGTGCCTTTCTCAATAATGTTGCGCAAACATCACTGCCGCGCTTGTGGACAAGTCTTCTGTCAACAGTGCAGCGCCAAGACAACTACGCTTCCCAAGTTTGGTATAGAAAAAGAGGTTTGTTTTCTTATTTTTTCGATCTTATTGTTTATTATTATTTAATACGATATTTGTTCCAAATGTAGTGCATTTGAATCTCCGCAATGTTGTAATTTTTATTGACAGACTGTTTTTTCTTGAAGATTGGTGGTCCACTGTTTAATCCAAGAATCACCCAGCCCTTCATTTTTAATAATCTATAAATTGAATCTACTATGCAACTTGAATTTGCGACTTTCAATGTTAAAGCACATATTTTTACCCACTTGGCTATCAAAATGAAATAGATATTTAAAAAATCCTTCTGCTAGCTTTGACTTACCACAGATGATAAATATAGTTAGTATTTCTACATTATCATTTTTTTGTAATAATCACCAGGTAAGGGTTTGTGATTCTTGCTTCGATCAAGGAACAAGACCTCCGGGCCCTGGTACACCAGCCAAAGCTGATGCTGCCGATTTACCTTCTGACTATCCAGCCAACACCACTCAATCTGCACAGGTACCTAATTTATCATAGTTCAATATTATAATATATCAATTCTGTCTCAGTGCCTGTGGTTTATTAAGTTATGCGTTCAAATAATCTAACACCAAGTTATTTAAAAAAATATTTATATTTGGTATTTTCAGCCTCCTAGAAAGACTGCGGAAGAATTGCAAGAAGAGGAAGAGCTTCAATTGGCTCTGGCTCTCAGCCAATCGGAGGCCGAGCAAAAGGAGAAAGAAAAAGATAAACATCGTGCAGCTCCTCAATCTCATACTGCGCCTGTTCCTGTACAGCATAATCAGACTCCTGGTAAATATTTACATTTTTAAATATATCTTGTAATTCATAAAGGTGGCTTTGGAATCTTTTGACTAAACTCAATGTATTGGGTTGAATTCCTGTGATAATAATTTGAAACATTTTTTAATGTCATTTTGTCATCTCATTAGGTTATTACAAACAATATATACGAAGATTAAATTTGAATTATAATCAAATTTTGTTTTCAAAAGATTATGAAATGACTTTGTAACTTTTGTTTTCTTATTCTATTTTCTAAATCGAGAAGATAGCACCATAACCAAAGACGTCTTCCATGGATGCAAATATTTGAGATTTGAGGTTAGAACTTCATCGAATCCATTTGATTGTTGTAATATTTCATCTGATTATTTAATTTATTTATTTAAGCGACCTTCTAATGTCTCTTTTAAAGATTTCGCCTTGGCTGGAAGTCCTCCTGGGTCTGCTCCTCCTGCAGAGTTGTCCCGCTATCTAGATCGCAACTATTGGGAGCAGCGTGTTCAGCCCACTGCCGCACAGCTTGAACCACCATCAGCACCTACACCCTCTCCTGGCCTCCAACCTTCAGCTGTAATTATTAAAATACTATATCGTTATAATCCAGACTAAAATATTTTGAAGCTATAAATTACTATGTACACTTGTGTCATTACCATAAATATTTCAATCTGTTTGGGAAATCATTTCACAAATCCAAGTACTAAATACTCATTCTCATTTATTTATTATGCCATTAAGATTCAAATAATATTTTAATTACTATTTGTCATGTTTTAGGGAATACCGGAGGCTCTTGCAAATAAAATTGCTGCTATCAAAATGGAGAATGGCGCATCAAGTGACCCTGAAATGGAAGAATTCATAACAGCTCTCAAGTTGCAAGTGGAGATATTCGTTAACAGAATGAAGAGTAACTCGTCAAGGTTTGTGATAGGTGTATATGAAAATATCCATAGACAGTCAGCACTTATAATTATCCTTAAATTATGAATTTTTTTATATAATATAATGTATTAGTAATATAACAATATTCAAATCTGCTTTTTCTATATTTTAGAGGTCGATCCATTGCCAATGACAGTTCTGTACAAACTCTTTTTATGAATATAACCACAATGCACTCTCGGTTACTGCGTTACATCCAACAGCAAGATGACAGTAGAGTTCACTATGAAGCCCTTCAGGTGAGCTTAAAAACAATAAAAATCAATTCATGTTGCAACAAATCACTGTAACTCGCATTATTCATTAATACATGCATATTTTTCAGGATAAACTAACACAAGTCAAAGATTCAAGAGCTGCCCTGGACGTGTTACGAGAAGAGCATGCTGATCGTCTGCAGAGAGCCGCCGAACAAGCAGAAAGACAGAGACAGTTACAGATGGCACACAAATTAGACATCATGCGCAAGAAAAAGCAAGAATATCTGCAATACCAGAGACAGCTTGCCTTGCAACGTGTGCAGGTTAGAATTTCTTTTTTTTCATAGTTTTCTGAATATGTGCTTTACAGTAATAAGTCATAGTACCGTCATAGTGTTAGACATGAGAATTCAATCAGATATTATATATAATCATGACACCAACTGGAGCAATTCGTGCATAATGTCTACTACATAGCATCTACAGGATATATTCATCAGAGCTATGGTATGTGGGCATGATCTGGGAAAATCTGGGAAAATTGGTGAGAGGCAGTGAGGCATTGTGTGGCATCCATGTACTCTATTTAAAAAGTGTATGTAGAAGAAAAAATAGAATACGTACTATTCATATATATTCCATCTTAATTTGTTTTCAGTTTGCCACTTCTGTTTGCTGATTTTTATTTATGCGGCTTATTATTTTTTCAGGAGCAAGAAAGAGAAATGCAGATGCGGCAAGAACAACAAAAACATCAATATATGTTGGGTGGGACAGGTCCGTATTATATGCAAGGTAGTCCTGTACATCAGTTCCACAATCCGCAGCAGCCTTATCAACAACCTGCCCCATACGGACAGGCTTATCCTAACATGATGCCAGGAATGCACCAACAACTTCAACCAGGACAGATGGTTCCCGACGGCCAAGGAGGAATGATCCGGCAGGCTAACCCACAGGGTGTTCAGATGCAACCACACAACATGGGCCAGCAGATGGGCCACATGCCTCCCCATGGCATGCCTCAAGGCCCGCAAATGAACCAGCAAGGACAGCCTGTAGGTCAGCTACCTCCTGGAATGGGCTCTATGATAAGACAAGCTCCCCCTACGATGGGCCAGATCCCTCAGATGGGACTTCCAATGAGTCAGATGCCACCGCAGGGCCCACAACACTCCCAGATGAATCCGCAGGCGGGTCAAATGGGAATTCCGGGACAGCAACCCATGCAACAGGGCCCACGACCCGGACAACCGATGCCACAGCAAATGGGGCCCATGCAGCATGGCCAACAGATGAACCAGCAGCAACAGATGAATCAACCGCATATGGGGCAACAAGGGCCACCCATGGGAATGCCAGGGCCCAACTTAAACCAGCAAGGTCTCCCTATGGGGCCGCCAAATCCTCAAATCAATCAGATGGGCCCCCCCATGCAGCAGCAAATGGGACAACCGAGACAGCATGTTCCGCAGATGGTTCAACAGCCTCAGCAGCAGCATATGGCACATGCCCCTCCACAGATGAACAACCAAATGGGTCCTCCCACCAATCAACCAATACCTCCACCTCAAAATATGCAACAGTCTATACCCAATCAAATTCAGAATCAACTTCCCAATCAAATCCCCAATCAAATTCCCAATCAAATTCCCAATCAAATTCCCAATCAAATCCCCAATCAAATTCCCAATCAAATCCCTGGACATATTTCTGGACAGCAGCACATGGTTCAGATGCCTCAGAATATGAATCAAGCGCAGAGTGTGCCTTTGCCGGCTAATCCTCAGCCTGTAGTAGATATTCCTGCAGTGGCCAATCAGATCGGTAATCTATCTCCAACTTCAATCACCCCTGCAGTGCCGTTATCGACTCCACAGACTTCTCAACCATCACCAAAGCATCAAATAGTACCGGTCCCCCTAAATACCACTGCCGAGTTGATAAGCTTTGATTAGTTGTGCTATAAATATATTTCAATTAATGTTTACGTGAGAATATTAGCCCACTCTTTTTATAATTGTAGCATACTAATTTTTAGAGCGCTAGTTAGTTAATCGAAATCCCCAAGTGTTTGTAATTTAAATTATTTCATATGTCAAAAAATATTATCCAACCCCTAAATAATGTCATATATTAGAATACACAAAGTATATTATTAATTATTATGTAAAAATAAGTGTAGTAAAAATATGTATATGCAAAATTTTAATAAATACAGTTTTTTGAAGTGCTTGTAATTCTTTATCATCATCTTTTACCTGAGAACATAATATTCTAAATTTTTGTATTTATTATATAATAATATATATTTTGGATATAATTCTAAAATTATTTTATTATACCTTGCGCTGTAGAGTTAAAATAGATTCTTTTATAATATAAAAAAGGCCCTAAATTATATGATGGAAATAGCATCTTTTATGAAAAGTTTTAATTATTCTTATCCACAATTTAACCTCAGTGGATTGTTATTGTTTTGAAATTTATGTTTTCACATAAATTATATATTCATACATTATAAAAACTGGTTTCATTGAAAAGTAATTTTTCATTAATGAGATATCTAAATTGATGAAACTAATCTTGATATATAAATGTCAAATATGTGAAAAAGTATTAAGCCTTGATTTATTATAATATAATATAAAAAAGCCCCATATTACATGATGGAAATGGCATCTTTTATTAAAGTTTTCTGTGTTAAAAAATAAATAAATATGTCACAAATGAGTAAACACAGTGATCTGCTTTTTATAAAAAAAACAAGGCACAGTAA
The DNA here is from genome assembly GCA_022683975.1 of Rhyacophila evoluta. Taxonomy (NCBI): domain Eukaryota; kingdom Metazoa; phylum Arthropoda; class Insecta; order Trichoptera; family Rhyacophilidae; genus Rhyacophila; species Rhyacophila evoluta. The sequence goes on from JAGVSQ010000766.1 coordinate 27,055, forward strand.
TGTTATAAACATAATAATGACAATCCACAAAGCAAAGAATGTGCGTTGGTAGAACATTTTCAAGTAAATAAGATAACAATGAGACACTAATTCTTTTCACTATTTTATCTATCCTAAATCATTAGGTATTTAGTAAGTTTTTTTCATTATCAGATTAGTTAACGTGATGAGTCAATGAAATACGATGGTTAAGAAACTCGTGTTAAAAATAATATTTAATGATAAAGGTCATTACAAATTTGATACATTACGTTTTTACCAAAAACTTAATTTATGTAATTTGTGATACTATTATTTTAGCAGTATAGATAAAATAAATTTCAAATTATTAATTACACAGAATATGTTAGGTTGATGTCGATGGGAAGGACTACATTCGATACCGACAAGTATTAATAAATTATTCGTAGTGACAGTAATATAAAATATTTGTACTGGCAACATAGCGATTGTCTTTGGCGGGACGAGAATTTTTAAGACAAACTGTCACATCAACTATGACAATTGAATGTAATTTTTTAGCGATTGATGCCTCGCTGACGACGAAAAATCGGCAGCATAAGGATGATTGACTTAACAATGGAAGTAGAAGATAATGATAATCAACAGCCGCATCTCTCTATTTGGGAAATATTTCATTCGACTGCGGATACAATAATATTATGTCAAAATTTGGAACAAGCTTCTGCTCTGGATGCTTTGGAAAGTTTATTAACATCATTACTCAATCATAAAAAGTATGGTATTTTGATTATGTCGTTGCTTATTTTATTAAGATATATTCTCGATAATTCTCTAAAAATTTTAGTAACCACTTTTAGTAAAACATCAGTACTTATTTTAGTAAGTTGACGGTAATCACTTTTTGGTAAACAACATAATTTTACTTCAAACTTTTGGTGCTCACTAATCTAATTTTTTTGGTCGTCACTACAACTAAAAGTGATATTTGGATATATTGGCAGTATCTAGGCTTATATTAATTAAACCGGTATATTCTTATATAGAACTTCATTTTACAACTGTTGAATTACATTAATTAGTTTTTTTGATACCTATTTCAGTTGCTTTATCATTATCAGAACATTATTAGCCATCTACGAGGTCTAACATATATAACTAAAGAACGATCTAATCAAAAGAATTTTTAAAAATGAGCTAATTTTAGCTATCAAACTAAATTTTTAAACTAAAGTTGAGTTTCTAAAATGGATGTTACTTTTGAATTTGAGATTGTGAAATAGATTCCTCTGATCACCTTTGAATGGAAAAGCAGTAAGGATGTGGAAGTTCTTGGCATCAGCAATAAAGTTAAGAAGATACAAAAAGAGTTACAGTTTGGATGAAAATGCTAAAGCCCATCCCAGGTTGTAGCACTATGAAAACAATTATTTATTTATATAAAATTGATTGTTTTCAGAGAATTTTCCGATGTTCTTATTCCTCGATCAACTTTGCAGCCTGATGTAAAAAATAGTTATATCGCATTCTGCAAATGGCTGCTTGGAAGATTGTTCTACTTGTTATCGATAAAAAAATTTGCAAGGTATTGTAAACTTTCTCATATACTTTTTATGAAACTGCGTCCATTCTGAATGCGAAACATACAGTTGTCAACAGTATAAATTGTTTTTTACGGCGATTGGTTGTCAGCCAATTACCTAATTTATTGGGTGCTTAGTATTTAATAATCTTAGAAATGTTATGCATTACATGACTTAAACTTACAATATCTAGAATGACTATACAAAAATAATATTCTTTATCAATTTGTATTCAATTTCTATAGTTTTTCAAGTTGACTTGTTCTCTTTCCTCTTCATTTTTTTTTTCTCCATTCGTGTATCCTGTATTTGCATAAAACTATTATTGCAAAAATAAATACTTATTCTCACATACTTTCGTGCATCTTACGATGATTGATTGACTGCCGATTGTATATATTATATATATAGTTTTGTATCAAATTTAGACTTACAACCATGGTGTTAAAACATACCTCCATCGTAAGTTGAAGAAAACCTATACATTGTTTCAGTATTTTTACCGTATGTTTCAGTATTTTTACCGTAATCTTATTGATTTAAATTATTTATAAATTTAAAATTTGTTTCATTTCAGATTACATTCAAACACGGTCTCTGCACAACTGAAAATTTTGAGTCTCTTGTATAGCAACGGTGCCATATTTTTCAGTGAAATTGTTGATGAATACCTGCTATGTCTTCATAAATTAATTGAACACAACAGTGGGAAATCTGGAAGCAAAAACCTAATTTTACGACAATTCATGCCTGGAAATACTGCAATAAACCCAGAATATTTAATGTTTACCGCAATTGATGTCGAAATAACTGAAGAAAATACTTGCAAAGAGTTGATTATATATTTATTACAAATACTATGTCAGACAGTAATGTGGACAAATGATTTTAATAGTCCAAGCTTCGATAATCTCATTTTCGAAGACGTTTTGTACGTGTTAGAACATTTTGAAATTGATCTTAAATGTGAAGCGATTGAGTTTTTTACAAAAATTATTGACCGTTTTGGCTTAAAGTCTAAATCTAATTATTTACACCGATTTTTAATACTCATAGAATCACTAGTTAAAAGTATACCGACGATATCAGTATTGCAAAGTAATCAATTGGAAGATTTGAATTCTCAACTGTGTCATTTACTAACGACGGTTAGTTTATTAGGACCATCCCGAAATAAACATGTTGATAAGATTATTTTTAATATTATTAAACAAGTATTGAAGATAAATTTCGATTCTGATTTTGTCATGCCAAATACTAATGGAAATGAGAGTTCTGATGATATATTTAATACTAAATCTGAACCTGAATCATCATGTTCAAGTAATGGCAAGGAATGTTGTTACACATATGAATTGAAAGACGTATGTAAACATCTCGTGAATGAATTTTACGTTAAAGAAGATATAAGCAATATAAATTCATTTGAATTCGATTGCTGCTTAGAAACCGTTCCGATGGTTTTGTATTCTAAATTAGTGAGAGAGATAAACTCGCAAATCGTTAATGGTTGCAGTGTTTCAGAAAATATTATTCCTCCGAGTGAAATAAGTGAAACATTTTCCAAATTAACGGCAATGATGACATTAGCTATTGATGCCGCAAGCGAAAATACAAATATAACTGCAGTGAATGGACATTTAAAAAAAATCTACAGTATAATTGACATATTCTACAAAATCAGATTGCATTACTGTAATTTGGATCAAAAACGATGGAGACTATTTAAAAATACATTCCAGTTACCTAATGATAGTCAAAATTCCACGGAATCGGTAATAGATGATCCACAATTATTATATTTCTCCGATGAGTATGTTTCAAATTTAATAAACAAGATGATAAAAATATTAAGTAATCAACTTCGTATAAGCAGTAAATTTTCTGTTAATGTATCATTAACAAATGAATTCTTTTCAAAGTTATTAAACTTGGTTAACAATTTGAAGTATCACGATTTAGAAATGATGTCGCAAATAAATTGTATGTCTGTGTCGGGTAAATGTTCTGTCTTGGAAAATGTTCCACATGCGATACAGCAATCTCTGTGTTCAGACTTGAATAAGATTGTCTCTTTAAATGCTCTGTTGACACATCTCTTATTCTTGAATGGTAATGACGTTGCTGATAAATGGAGGATTGTGGTAATGAATCTACTGAAGAATTTTCTTGATGTTAATAAAAAGACACTACTTATGGGGGTTAGTATGTTTTTTTGCTATATGAATTATATTTCAATGATATTACACTACAGTGGAAACTGCTTAACATGAAAATGTGAAAAATTGGATAACATGAAATAATATTTCGTTCCATACGAAACACAGGTATTTTTTTTCTGTATATCTAGGAAAAAAAGGTATTTAAACAACATCTGGACAAAAATGGTAAGATGGTAATTTTGTTCCTTCGAATGTATGAACTTTTATTGGGGTTTTCGTTTCGTGTTCCAAAAAATTGCAGGTCTAGTAAATAGAAGACTTAAAACATCTGAGTGATGAACCGCTGCCAATACAGTGTGTTGATTCGAGGAGCAAAAATCTTTTCATGTTAAATGATTTTTCTTTTCATGTAAACAGAAAATATATATATGAAATTACTTGGATTTTATCAGGACTGCAATATTATTTTATGCTAACCGATTTTTCACACTAAGCATTTTCATGTTAAGAGGTTTTCACTGTATAAGAAACATTTGAGGCTTTACGAAAGTATATAATCTAATATGAAGAAACGAAAAATGAAAAAATACCATTTTGACAAAGTTGTTACATCGGAGGTTTTAACAACTCAAAGATGATTGTTTCTTTTATATTCAAAATGAATATTAAATGTTTGCAAACAAATTCACTTAGATTGTGGGTTACATTAAACCACGGTGACATTTCTTGAATTCATATGAATATAGTCGTATCTGTTACCTAAATTTATTTTTGAAATATTTTTTTCCAGGTGATAAATAATTCTCCTCTTCTTTTACTGAACAAAGTGTTACCGGCAAATGAATTAATTGAGAATTATCTTCATCCGGCGCTACTTTCAAAAGATGAGAACATACTCGAAGCGCTCATCGAAACACTTCCTACGATAGTTTGCATTTTATCTGGTCATTTCGCTCTCGTGCAGTCAACGCAAAGTTTTTTCAGCGGTGCCAATTTCGCATACTCTCTTGTAAAAACACAGAGCATGGCTGTTGAATTCATTTGCTTGCACTGTTACAATTTATCAATGCGTAATGACACTATGTTTGAAGTGCTCTTTCATACAGACAAAATAATATTAATGGCTGAAAAAAGCTGCCTTGTAAGATGCGAAGGGAATAATTTGTTGCCGAAATTTACGAAATTGTTTAGAAGATTCCTAAATATAACTGAACATGGATGCGTTTATGAGAATCATATTGGTAATTTAATTCACTCGTTTGCTAACCACTCCATTCTGGAACCGTCGGCCATTGATCAACTGCTTAAGGAGGAATCCTTAAAGAACACAGCAAAGATTATACGGAGTATAATTACTAGTATTTTGGTAAGTATTCATTTTGGTGTAATTATCATTTAACAAGTTGACTGCCACAGAATTTTTCATGATCTGGTCTCAAGACCCAATTTGATTTAATCATATTATATTATCAAAAACTTTAATAATACTACACAGTAATAATCAAAAAGCTTAAAAAATGTTTGGATTTTTTTTGAAAAACCAATTTTGTACCAAAGCTAAAAAACGGCGCGAAACACGTTACTTCTGTCCAATTTGCCAAGAGAAGTCAGCACTTTGGGTGGAAGACTCTTTTAAAAATTATCACAAAACATAAAAATTTATTTCCTTGCATAAACTTTTTGTTTTTGAACAAACTTTGTGTAATTGTATTTTCTGTTCATTTAAGCCAAACCTGATTTTTATTTTCTTCCCTGAGGCCACCTATTCATATTTACATTTCTATGCTACGAGATAACTCGTAGTAGGCGTCCTGGGTAAGTAAACAACCTACGAGATATCTCGTAGTTGGCAGTCAATGTGTTAACTTATTACAATATTGATACTTGGTTATTCTTCCTTATGTTGGAAGATTTACTGAAGAATTTTTTGGTACAATTAAAATATTTTATATGTATTAATGTAATTCATGATTTTGGTAATTTATTACCATTTATTTTATTGAGACATCATATTTTCAGACTGATGACAAATTAGATGACACTCTTAAACACAGTATTTTAGAATCTACGATAAATTTTCTACTAAGATGTACAAAAAAGAGCTTGGAGACAAAAGACAAGACTTTCCAAGAAGATTGTATGGAAGCAATTCGCCAATTTGGGCTGGTCCCTTCCCAAAAAGTCATCCTGCCGAGCGTGAAGATGCTCACATACTACATCATGTGTGGAACATGTCCGTATGGTTCCAAGGCGGCTGTCTTTATCAGGGATATATGCGAAGGCCACCAGAGTTCACCCAATCAGATTTACCACAGATATAAAAAAGATTTTTGCCGAATTATGATGGAAATGGTTGCATATAATTATCTTCTTGGGCAAGGCTTTGCGCCAACTATAATCAAAGTAAGTAATACTTAGTTTCCATGAGTTGAATGAAGCTAAATGCCTGGTGACCGAAGAAATGACACAACTTTTGATCTTTATCAATAGTTTATTTTTAGATGCATCACCCTAGACATATTTCAAACTTCACCGGATTATTTCAACTAACCATTCCCTTTCATATTAATCTAGATAAGTTGAAGATTGTTCATTATTAGTTTTCAGCCGATTGGTCTAACCGGTGGGCACCGAATCGAATCCGCAATCTTCGTTTCCAAAGCACACGCGCTAACCTCTTGGCTTGGTTACATTATTTTATTATATTATATTTATTAATCAACTGATTAATTTTTTTCCAGATCGGTAAAGCTTTTGGTTTTACCGGGATTAGAGAATTCATCACAAAGGATATTAACCATGCGTTACCGTATTTAATCCCAATAATAATGACCACAGATAAACTGAAACCGATCATACCTAAGATAGCTTCATTAGTAAACCGTACTCCGGATAAATTTCTACGGGAGCGATTCGCATATATGTACAGTCACATTTATATATATGAAAATGAAATAATGGCGGAGAAATGTTTCAAGTATATAGTGGACGTGATTAACGTTCCAAAAGATGTTCTGATGGTAGAACATTTCAGAGTGATATTGAATGAATTACTACTACAGTATTGTTGTGGTCCGGAAAAGGTTTTAAAAGCATGTCGCTATCTTGCTACCAAAGACCCTGAATATACTCCGAAGCCTTCCGGAGAACATTTACCCTTAACGGCTGTTGCCGATTTTATACAACCAAGATTCTTAGGGGTGTTAACTTATTTTGATACCAAACTTGTAAATTCGAAAGTTGCCATGTCCGTAAAAAGAAAAGCATTACAGAGCTTTCCCGATATATTAAATCTAATGGGACCCAGACACATGACTGTACTTCGATTTAAAATACTGGCAACACTACGAACAGCTACATCAATGATGAACGAATTTCCTTTGCTTAATGCTAAAGCATGGAACGCTTTTGTACATAATGTGGATGCTATTGCTCTCGGACCGATGCTTACTATAATTTTTATATCGTTACTTCCGCTTTTACCTCACGCTCCGACTGAAATCAATGAGATATTGGAGTATCTAATCGTAAGAAATGAAAACCTACTCGGCAATCATATTCCTGAGCTATTCTTTTTGGAAGATGTGCAGATAAGCGACAGCGTTAAAGCTGTTGTTCAGAAACATGTCTTGAGATCCCAGCCGACATCTTTTACTGACAAGTTGAATTGGTATTTGAAGTCATTAAAGCAGGATACATCTGAAATCAAAGTTCACACGCTGAAGCATCTATCGACGTTGATCAAGACTCACCAGGCTGAAATAGATAATGCGATTTTTGGAAGTAAAGATATACATTATTCAATTGTTGAATTGTTTGACATTTTAATTGCCGGTAAGGAAAGTCAATTGTTATTTTAATTTTAAGATCAGTACTGCAATTAGTAATAAAATGATCTAGCTTTTTTTATAAATTATAACCTCCAAATCACATTAACACTTGGCCTGCGGGAACCGTAATATTACGTTATTGTGTACTCTAGCGGTTATCTGCCAGACTCGGAACGTTACGTGCCTCATATTTTAAATATTTTGA
>JAGVSQ010000767.1:0-34787 GCA_022683975.1 Rhyacophila evoluta
TAGAATTTAAAATCAATTTCCATCAAGCACCATCAGTCAAAAATATTAAATATCTTTAGTGATTTTATGAGCACTTAACAATATATTACATTGAGTATCAATGTGCAAGTTACCCGCTTGTTGAATTATTTTTTTAATACATTAATTATAAAATAAGTGGTAAAAATACTTACTACATTGTATGTATTCGCGCTTACATAAGATATTGTGACACATTTTATTTTTTCTTAAAGGAGATATGTTTATTTTGTCAATAATTTCAACATATGATTCTGAAAACATATACGCATTGTGTCCGCTATGTATAGTAAAAGATTATGATAACTGGTTGTGAAAATTTTAATATATTACCAAGCATACGTATACATATTTCGATTATTGTATTTGATTTTTTGTATAGAAACCTGATAGGAAGAAGTCAGATTTGTCGCTTATTTTATAGCTAATGTAGGCGATCGGTATCAAGTCTCGCCCACAACGGACAGGTAAATAAAATAAGTAAAACACTTTGCAAAATTTATGACACAGTTTTGGAATACATTTTGACGTTTGTTGTCAGGCATCTTGATTTACATGCTTGCTCGTAAAAAGACGACGGACATTTTATTCGTGTAATAATGTGAACACATGTTTCAAAATGTCACCTTTGTTTTAATGATATAATAAAACAAAAGATTATCATTTGCACTCGTGTTTATCTCACAACAGTAAATGTATGAGAAAAGATGTTTTGTTCTGTTTGGGTTTGATTATGCCAAAGATAAAACAGACTATATGATAAAACACCAACAAAGAAAACATGGATATTTCCCCATATCGGTACTAATGTAAAGTCAGTTCGTATGTGTAGGGTATAGATAAAATACAACTAATAGTATTAACTAAATATAATTTACGCAATACAAATTTTCTCGATCCCAGCTCACACTGGAGTTAATGGAAATGAAGATATCAATCACATTGCTTGATAATGTAATCTTTATGATAGTCAAAGATTGGGCCTATGAAAAATTTTATTCAGACTTAAGTTTCAACTGCCTATTTCAATGAAAGTTTTATTACAGTCTCCACATATTGATTCAAGTATGGTGTTTTTTTTTTAATTTTAAAACAAAAATGTACCGAAGATTCAGATGAAAATATAAATTATATACTTTGTTTTTTTGTTAAAATGTATTAACTGTATAGCTGAAATCATCTTTTTATAAGGTTTCAACTAGCTTATATCATGATATTTTCATAATAGAGCCCTCATATAATAACACATTAAGACAAATTTGAATACTATTTGTTCACCGTAAAGATAGCACAAATAAAAAATACATTGCAGATATAAAATGGAAAAAGTACGACATGCTGGTTGCATTTCTTATTAAAATATTTTCTTCTCCGTACTATTGTTATCATTATTACATATAGTTTGATTTAACGATGCGTTCTGTTTTTCAGCAAAGAAAGCTGTAATTTGACAAATGGTATATATCTTCTAAAATATAATTCAAGGTGATTTTATGTGTACTGGAAAATAATTTTATTAATATTTAATATTTTGATGCAACGAATGGATTCCAAATAGATAAAGAAGTTGAATCACGATCAGTCATATTTTCCCTTTCACCACCCGCCACGTATCCATACCCGTTGTGCGGGTATATACCGTGGCGTAACGAACATACATGCATAAACGCATACGAAGATACTTGCAGATCTAGCAGGAGCACTCCGACACTACCGAGCAATACATCGGTAAAAAATCATACTTTATTTGTAGAGTAATATGTAAACTCTAGAACTAAAGTGATAACTCTATGAATTATATTATAATTTACTCATTTATAGCCAGTTAATATTACAGTATTTATAGTCAGCTAACGAAGATGTAGATGGTTAATTAATTTCCTAAAATTCTACTAATGCATAATTCAAAATATCTCAAATTTCTAAGTTTATCATAAGATGATTTGTTACTTATGCAAAATAATTTAATATATTTGAATATTTACTCTTATTTAGAATACATCATAATAAATACAACAATACTTTTTTGTATACTTATTAAACTAACCGATTTAGCACGTGTAGTTATTTATAGTGTTATTTACAATGATACATAAGAGAATACGTATTTATCTATTTTTAGCAAAATAATTATGTTTTTAAAATATTATGAATAAGTTCAGATTTGTGTAAATATCATATATTATAGGAGACACTTAAATTTTAATCTGTCCCCTGAATGAAGATAAATTTAGATTATTTATAATGGCATTGAGAATTTGATATCCAGTTTATTTTAATAACTTTTATAGTGTGCCGTATATTTTAAATCAATTTATATAAATCACACCACCTGAAAATAAAAAAAATGTTTCTAAAAATACATTTATGAGTGAATAAAATTTAATAACGTTTTTCAAGTTTCTGCGGATATTTATAATGATCGGTGAACTTAACAAGCGCTTTCTAAAAGAGAAATAAATTTTTACGAGTTCACTGACCAAAATTGATATTTTGATAAGAAAATATGAAATTATAATAATTTAATTTCGTAAAAAATGGATTGTTAAAGAAAGTAGTCAGAAGTGAATAGATTTGAGAGCAGTTTTTAACTAATTTAAAATTGTTTATTTGATATATATAAAACACATGAAAATACTGGTTTTTATATTAATATTACATATGTTAAAGGAGGAATTATTTTATGCAATGAATTTATTATTATTTCCTTTATAACTAAAATCTATAACATTCCTTCTTTAAAAAAATGTTTTAAACTATGTTGTATACTTAGATAATATTCGATATTCAAGTATTCATGTATTGTACTGTAAATTCTAGAGTTATAACGGTTTCAATTATTATGTCAAATGTATGTTATTGTTAATTACAACCAAAGTAGTGAAACTCAACACCAATGTAAATTAAGGGTAGACTGTATTTATTTTTGGGTCTTTCATGAAATTAATCTTCATATATCAATGCAATGTTTTGTCACGAAAATTAATTCAAGAAAATATCTTAGTAAGTAAGGTTAGGGTATTGATAAATCACTTTAGCTATATTTTAAGGACGTAAATTTACCGACAGAATTGATATTAATAAAGATGTCACAAGACAATATAAATTTGAAGAATTTAAAAACTAACTTACGATTAAAAATAAAGAATATATTTTTAAGTCTTGTTTTTAATGCGAATTCATGTATGCATGTATAAAATTAGCCATGGCAAATGCTCAAATTAAAATAAGAAAACTACGTAAAATTTATCATTTAAAAAGATATAGCTTACTGCAATGTCAAAATATTAATAAAATACCTCAGATGGTCCTGAAGTAATATTTCCTCCCGTCTCTTTACAAATTTCACTGAAAGAGTAATTTTTATTTTATAATAATTTACTACTTATACAACAAAGAGCTGTCATTTTTTTAGAAATTTAATAGTATAAAAGAATACTGTGCAATAAATCAAATGTAAATTTTCCATTTTAATATAAACAAACCCCGTTAGGTAAAATAACTAAAAATATATCGACTGAAGTTTCACTGTCAAGTTCAATGATTTTTCTTTAAAAGTGCGCGACTTTGTAAAAGATTGTGACATTGCGATAAGCCTGAAATCTGAGCCGCAGTTCGAGGTGACCATATGACACATTATTTGCAGGTGTATATTTTATTAATTCGATCACGTGATCGTCACCGCGTGACGTCACCAGCCGCCAGATAGGCTAGTGAATTTTCATACAGGTTTCAGTGAGAATAAAGAGTGATTTCATTATGTATACTTGTATTCGAATAAAGTAATTAGCAATAGATAATTCACAGGATTGAATAAACTTAAATGATGTTCACGTAGATACTAAATATTTGGCATATAGTATTTTAAAAATAGAAATTATTTGATGTAATTTCTATGACATACAGTAATATTAAAAGTAATGAGCAATACATTTTTTAAGGCTAAAAATGTTGAATTTTATTTACATTTTTCTAAATGATTTAAAAAAATAATCATATCTGTCATTAATATTATAATATATGAGGCCATTCATATTTATTATAGTACCATTTAGGAGTATATGAATTCGATAGTTTTTGAATTGGACAAAATAACAGATATAAGTTCGTTAAGCTAGTTAGAAAACGATTAAATATATTGAAAGCTTTGCAATAAGTAAAAGACATTGATTACGAAAAGGCAGAAGATAAAGTATTATTTTTTCTCAATCTGTATAATCTAGGAATATTTAATATATATATATTATTACCTCGGCTTGTAGTTTGCGAACTTTAAATATACTTAGTTGAAGTTTATATTTACGTTTTATGTACATGATAAAATAGTTGGAGTTTCTTTGTTAATGAAAAGCTCAGAAATATGTAATTATTGGTTTTCGAATACTTTTTTCTTATCGTATCCGCTCCGAAAGTGGAGCGTGTAGACCTAGATTCCTAGATAGTGTAAAAATATCTCTTCACAATGTGTAGTATGTCGATTTTTTTACGATTTGAAGACATGTTCTTGATGGATTGTTTTTGACAATTATCTCCTTAAACTAATGAGTACCCATTTTTTAATTCTAAAAGTTCAGTATATTTAGGGTTGGAGCCCGTAATTTTCGGGTATAAAGCGCTCACGCTAACCTCTCGGCTACCTCTCAAATACTTGCTTATATCAATGTATTTAAATTTGAAAATAATTTAATTTCGGCTCAGATTGTCGTACCAACCATAAAGAAATATAAAATAATTTTGAATTAAAAAAATATATAAACTTCGAAGACGTATTAAAAATTAGCATTTTTCTTAGGAAAGAGTCAATTTGAATGTCCGTAGATACTAAGTCGCCAAACTGGTAAATTCGCCTTATTCAAAAACCGGAAAGAAGTCCAATAAACTAAGTTTATTTTATATGACGCAAAATATATTCGAATCAAAAACCAAGTTTTAAATGTAAATGTAGACTTTGCCAGATTTTACATCGCGTGTATGTAAATCGTAGAGACACCTGCAAGAATATTATTTTGACCCCTTCAATCAAAAGAGACTGACAATTATATGCATCCATTTCTTGATTTTTTTCCTCTTAATACTATAAACCATTTTTTTCCAGGATTATTCGTTTGATTTATTATTGATTTTTAAATATACGGTTGGATATGTCCAGCATGGCAACACTGGTCATTAAATCAACAGGTTGGCTTTAAATAAGGTGTAGCGTTATTTTATTAGTCAACTTTTCGGATACTAAAAATAAACGTAGAACATGTATACATGCATATAATACCATTATAGATATTTAAAATTAATTTGTCTAGCGTTGATCTTAAGTCGAAAGCCATTTGTTTTCTTAAAATAATGACATATTTATTTAAATCGATTGTTTACACAAAAAAAAATAGTTTTGACTGTAATACATAATTCAAAGAATAAATTCAGGTAAAAACAAAATAAGGAAAAGCGAAATTCAATTATACAAATGAAATTAACTGTAGAAATAATTTATTGAATTTCGTGTTATTTAATTTAAGCCATCCTTTATATTTTCTTGAGTGTGATATTGAGTAGATCAATATGCCATAAACAATACAAATAATATTTGACCGATAAATATAAAGTTTATAAAACCTTATAAAAAGCTTAAACGTTATTCATATATATATAGAATAAAGAAATATATACCACACGTATAAACGACATAAAAATTGATGTTTCGATTGTAAATTAATTATATAAATCTATGAAGTTATCTAAAATTCGAACAAAAAATCAATCATTTAAAATTTGATTTGAAACTTTTGTTTTTAGTGAGTTTTTCCAAGCGGTAATGTTCTTTGTTTAAATAGAACTTTTCATACGGAAACAAATGAGCTTAGTTGTAGATACATATAAACATACAACTAAAAAATAATTATAAGTGAAGTGTTCAAATTAGACATGTATTATAAAGTAATACGTGTCATTGCAGGCGAGAAAATCCTATTTTGATATTGTCTGCCAATTCTTGGAAGCTTTTTTGTTTTAAACTAATTTGTACAAGTTTGACGTTTATTGTTAGGATGAAATAATTGTTTACGACTATTTCTCTTACGATTATGGTAGGTATTTGCATATTACTAGTAAATACCGTCCACTATAGTGGTATAAAAAATCAAACAATAAGTTTGTATGTATTAGATACTCTGTATTGTTTGTAATACAGCCCGATTAGTCCTCGATCTACCGTTTTTAAGGGACCACAAAATAAAAATGGCGAGCGTGGAAAAATTGAAAAAGTGCTAAAAAAATGTAAGACTTAGTAATTGGTAAGACAAAAATGTAAGATCGGATAAAATTTATGACAAACCAACTGTAGTAAATTAATGTAATCTATGTACTACTAAGCAGGATAAAAAATCTTCAGTGAAAACGAGAAATCAATATCGATTATTTAACGTTGATTTTTTATTGTGTTCGATATGAACGATAAATACGGGGATTCGTCAAATTTAGGAACGGTAGATTAGGGTATAGCACAATAAAATTATTTGATACATCACTTATGGAAATAAGTATTTTCTTTAAATAAAATGCACTGCAATTTGTCAGGCGAGTTTCATTATTTGTACCATATATTGCTACTATTCGATTGTGTGTTTATATAATGGCTAATTTTGAAGAGTTACGTATATAAAAGAGAGATTTAATTAATACGCACTATCGTAAAACTAGTTTGGTAGCAGAGGGGTTGACACGAGAGGAAGTGGAATAGTATGAAGTCAAAAGGTTCCGTCGCAGGACATATTTTATCTTCAACATAAATTTCAAAAACGCTGCTTCAAACTGGTGTGAATGAAACTACTTTTCGCGAACAAAAGATGTATTTTAAGTATGTGCTTTTAAGTCAGATTACTCACAAGACCGGTGAATGAATTCGTTTAACAAATACCAGTAGTAAAATATTGTTGTTACCTTCGTATTGAATTAATGATTCAATACGTGTATTCAACTTTCTAAAAAATGTCTGTTTTTTTTTTAGTTGAAAAAATTACAGATGTGTTCATCGCAATTTTAAGAATGTCACTATCAAGCATTTTAAACACTTATACCATAGAAAGTATTTATTTACACAGTTGTGTAGTCGAAGAAAATGGAAGGGATTATTATATTATGATAACCAAGCACATATAAATATAATATTCGTTACTAAATGCAGTCAGCTGTAAAATAAATCTTAAGATTTATATTTTCAGTGAATGGCTAAAAGTCATTTATGAAGTTGTTAGTATTTTTTATACCAAGTATCATTTTGTAATAAAATGAAATTATTTTTGTACGAAAAACTTTTTTTTCATGCCATAAACCAATTAAAAAATATGATTTTTTTGTTGATTAATTAAATAAATCTGATCATTGAGTAGTTATGTTATATCATATGTTTTTTTATTTTATCAGATGTCCAAGTAATTAAAGCATTATATTGATGTTTTGTATGTTCTCATCAAATTGTACAGAGCTTTCTTTTCAGTAATCGATTATTATTAGCTACATATGAAGCCAACTAGCAACTGATTTTATTGGTGTATTTTTTTCTGTTAAGGCTAATTTCCAGCTTAATACCGTTTTTATTTAGGTTAAAGGCGACAAATAACACAGAAAAACAATCATTTAAAATAAACCCAAAGTTTCAATATTAAGTTTAATTTTTTTAAGAACAAAAATGAGTAAAAAATAGTTAATGTCATATATAATTAAATGCAGTCAACGCTAACTTGTTACTTTCAGAAGTTTTCTTATCCATATTTTCTTGTTTAGAATATTTTTTTAATATCCATCATGTTCAGGCAAAATTCTTCTTAATTAAGAATTACAATGTTCACAACTAAATACACATTCTGTCAAACTAATCAAGCCATACATCTTAAATCATTATCGTAATTCAGATTTAGATATAAAAAAAGGACATATCAAATATGAATGTAGGAAAAAGGAATCAAACTTCATTCACGGCATTATTGTTATGTGAGAGTTAATGCTTTTTGCCTAAATAGGGGCGATGTGTCTCTCAGAATATTTGTTTATACACAAACGCATGACGAAATATTACACAAAATTTCAAAAAACAATATATATACATAATTTAATTCATCAACGGTGACTGCTTTATGAAATAAAACTGAATCGCTTCCTCAAAATTTTCGATACAGTCAGTAATATTGTATTTTCTGTCAAGTTAATATAAAATTATCAATGTTGTCACCATTTCTTAGCAGGTTATACATAATAATTAATGTCAAATAATCCTAAGTGATTATGATAATTTTCACGCACGATGACGCCATGTTGATTGAAAATCTTGTCGTTAGCTGTATTGCTACTAAAGAATAAATAAAATACGTTTTTATATTGCTCTATACATATATAAAACCTACTTTATTCAAAATATATTCTTCTTTTATCAACTAACGATTGTTTTTTTTTTAATATAAATATTTTTATTCACACCAAAACTGTTCTGCATTTGTATATATATATGATATAACATAAACTGTGTAATATTACAATATTCTACCTACCTGACTTTTGTTAGTTAATTACAAAATATTAATCTTAAAAGTTTTGATGTAGTTAGAATTTATTTGAGTGGTCTAATTTAAAGTTACCAGATGCTATAAAAATTATCAAGACTCGAAATTCTGTTGTTTTAATATAATATTGATTGTAAATATAAAACATAATGGTTTCATTAAAATTTATCTTCAGTCATA
The DNA here is from genome assembly GCA_022683975.1 of Rhyacophila evoluta. NCBI lineage: Eukaryota > Metazoa > Arthropoda > Insecta > Trichoptera > Rhyacophilidae > Rhyacophila > Rhyacophila evoluta. The sequence goes on from JAGVSQ010000767.1 coordinate 8,748, forward strand.
GAACGTAAAGTTGTCTGTGATACAAGCATGAGAGTACTGGTAGAATTAAGTTTCGATGACTGGATAATGTCGAAAACAACCTGCAAGTGATTGCTAAAAGAAGCTAGCGTAACAATCTTTTTACTTGAGATAATTACTATTCGAGCTTTATCTGATACGTTATTATAAGCTTTTAAAAACATTTCGTAGTCATCTCTATCATAATAGAAGCATACTGTGCCAATTCCTAGAGCTGTAGATTATTTTCTGCATTATAAAGCTTTCGAAGTAACAATAAGCACTGCATCTTTTTCAATGTGTAATGATTAACAACTTTTTTAACAGAGATATGTAATAAATAACGATAAACTCTTCTCCCGAAGACGGTGAATCTTTAAAAAATTCACACCAATCGACCTTAGTTATAAAGATTGTAATTTGAAAGATAAACCGATATATTTAACAGCAAAACACTTGCAATCAATAAATGTATCATAGATGTACAAGGAATTCACATTTTTAATTCAGTCTTAATTTATATTATTATTTAAGACGTTGTATAGGGCAAATAGTTTAAACACTCGACGATTGTCTTCGCAAATTTATATTCCAACTGAAGGTTATCTGTATGCTGTGTTTTTATTCTTTATCTAATACATGTAATAAAAAAATAATGATAATCTCTAGTTCTATCATGTTATTATTATGATTTTTTAATGTATTGTCCTGTTAAAAGTAGTAATATTGTATAAAATAGTATGTAGGTGAAGACACGTGGCATGATAGGTTAAATAATTATTTTATATACGAATAAAGATGCTATTAGTATTACTTGACCACTTCGTGATGGCTAGACATAACTATAATTTTCATTCTACGTTTCATTTTCTTTTAGAAACGATGTTGTCATCGAAATATAATGATCTGGGAAATATATTCAAATTGGTAATAACTCCTAACACTTTTACGCAGTTCAATCAAAGACACACGACACAGAATTGAATAAATGAATTTTGAAACGTATTTTTAATCAACTTTGCATAATTGTCAAAGTGAAATAAATGCATGTTTTAATATCCATCTAATTTGTCAAAGTATTGTAGTTTATTATTGTGTAATTTAAAATCATTTGATTAAAACATAATACTTTATGCACAGCCATTCGAGAATATTTTGCCAATAAATTTTATATAATGAGTATTTTATAAAAACAAATAATTATAACCGACGTGTGAGCATATTTTGTAAACGTTATTTTTTAAACTAGTCGAAAGAAATTAAAAAAAATTTACATCTTTACTCAGAAAACAAATGGAATTCTGAATAAATAATAAATTGTAATTGGTGACAAAATTGAAAAAAAAGCTCTTTACCTGCAACACTTAATGACTTTGGAAAATAAATACAATAAAAATTACTTACACTTAATTGTATTAAGCTATTTTAATAATTTTTATGCTTACCGGTTTATAGAGTTTTCGTATGAAATTATTATTGTACATTTTAGAACAAAAGAAAAATCGTTATTATAGTGATTTATAAAAAAAATCTTAACTATTTGAAAAGTTTAAATTTTTTTTTTAAATACTGAAAATTTTTAAGAGTATAAAATTTTGAAGTATTTCGTAGTACTTAATGTAAATTAAATAAATGGCGTTAATCATTATGTTATACAACTAGATTTGTTTTCGTCTACATACTAATGCTGGACTTATAAAAATACGTGGGTGTATATTTTTTTGATACTTTCATACAACATAGAAGTTAAAATAAGACAGTACAAAAAAATAAAATAATCTAATGATTAAAAATATTAAATGTGTATATCAGATTAATACCAAGTCAATCAGTTATAATGTTTTGAAATGCGGTCGCTCTGAAGTGTGACATATAATTTTTAAGTCTTACAAATAATTTTTCGACTGTAAAAATATTTATATTAATATTCTGAAAATCATACAAAATAATTAATACTGTCATTAAATAAATATTTTGATACTTTCCGAATCATTACATGGATTACTCAAAACACACTAGATATATTATAGAATACTGTTCATTCAATTACAATTTGATATTTCTAAGCTTGAAAATAGCTGTGATAATACTATCAGAAAACTTATAATAATATCAAATAAATTCGGATTAAAAAGGCAACAAATGTTAATTATTTTTTTAAATTAAATATACGTCTATTTTGCATTGATTTCCTTTTTTTGATAAATAATGAATTTTTAGTCTGACCTGACTCGTTGTCAGTTATGTCGACTCTATAACTGTCAAATATTTCACAATAATGTCTTCAATTTCAATAAATTGAGGGACGTCTTGAGATATATGTATGTTTTAAACTTGGGTGATACCAGTAGATGGTTGCAGTAAAATACTATTGTGTTTAAAATTTGTATATTTTTTAATATTTTTTTATCGTATCTATTACCTTAACTCATTGAATACAAAGTATTAAATTACTCATAAAACTGTTATTTATATGTTGTTTCAAAAATATTTACAATTGAAATAACAATATTCAATAAATATAAACGTGTGAAAGATTTCTCAGCTGTGTTTACAAATAAAAAATACATACTGACACAGATAAACAAATCAAGGTATTTATTTGACACAAAAACACAAAGTAAAACTGATGGGTAAATAAACAATAATTTACACACGTTTATAGTTAAAAAAAGTTAAATTTAAACAGTAAAATGACATTTGGAGATTATTATTGTAATAAATTACATATTTTTATGTCAAGTTCTCATTTCGAAGTCATTTCATGAAATAATTAAAATTCTTCTTTTATACTAAATGTTTAGAAATTAACGTTTCATTTATTTACTATAATGATAAAATTTGATTCCTGAATATGAAAAAAGCTCGTTTATTTAATCTTGGCTTGTAAACGTTTGAGAGTAAGCTTTGATTTTTGAAAAAATCAGAGACGAAACTTTTTAAATTGAATTGAACGTTACATTTGGTTACTGTAAGTTATTTGGTTTTTTGTTATTTAGTTACTGTAGAACCAAAGACTAATTTATTATTACCAACAAGCATGAAGTCGTGACAAAACTTTGAATACAATTATGACCACTCTTAATCATTAGTTCATTAAAAATAGCTTCACTTCAACTAAAAATTGCTTAGTAAAAAGATTAAATAATTACTTAATAAAATAGTGTATGTGTTTTTCGTTCTATTCAGCCAGAAAGAGACTTGTAAACGGCTATATAAATTTTGCTTACCTACAATATATAAATATAAAAAAAAATTTAAGCCTTGAATAAATATTTTTATATTGATCTGTGTCTTTTGCAAAAGCTTTGGTTTTTTATCATTGAATATTTTTCGACAGTCAGCGTTTTTATTTATATAATATAAAAAAAAATATTTCTGTCACTATGAATATTCATAAATTTAATAGTTTGTCATAGACACATGCAAAAGGTGAATATGGAATATATTAACCAATTTGTATTTAAATTGCATCGTTTTATTTTACGATGTGTGAACGTCTTTAAGAGTTTCCTTTATTGGTAACAATAATTAAAGCATAAAATTTGTCGCTACTGAGATAAACAACATTCAAACATGGAACCAGATCAATTTAGTTTGAATTTTAATAATAACGAAGCAAAATTAAGCAAAGTATTTTTGCTGTAAATTTAAAAGTGGTTCCATGTCATTTACTCACACGAATATTGCACACATTATGATAATCTATGTCTTTGAAAAGGGTTAGTAAAAATATTTTTATTTATTTTTACAACGTTTACTATTGATATATTTTTTATTAGCACACAAATAAAATGAAAAAAAATTGTGATTAATAGCATAACCGAATACATTTCGGTCTTGTATATATTTTTGTTTGTAACAAGGGTTTATTAAAGTTAAAAATGTTGCCTGCCTGATTACCCAATAATTTTTAATATCACATCTTATTATTTATTATTTAAAACAAAATAAGATGAAATACTGTCATATTTATCTGTGATCAATCGTATTTATTTGCGATTGTTCTACGTGCAATAATCTTGTGTGCATTTTTCAATTTAAGCATTTACATGGTTACTTTTGAGTGCGTATATAAAGATATTTGCTCTTCCAGACACTTCTCCGTTGGCAATAAAACGGATGCATAGTAGTGCTGGTTACGAAACCGTTTTGATTATTGTTCTGCCAATTTGGAACAATAAATAAAAATATTCCATTTCACTTGTGGAAATTATTTGAAATGAAAAAATGAGCTTTAGAAATAAACTTTTATCACTCGAAAATCTGGGCCAAATTACAACGAGATTGATCACATTTAAATGCTGGAATCGAATTCACTTATATGCTACAAGAAAAACTTATGATACGATAAATAATATAATAACAGTAAGCATTGATTTGAGCAATGCGGCATTACATATTTATACAATAATAAATACCATACATTTAGTAGATGAACTGTCATCAAACGATATGTAGCCATTTTAAAAATATTTGACAAACAAATTTCAAAAGAAATGTCACTGAAATCATAAATAAAATTTGCGTTCTGACATAAGTAAATTTCCCACTTTCTGGCAATGTATTTTGTTTACATATATAAAAAAAATCGTTACTAAGTGTGAAATCTCAAAACCAACAGGAAAATGATTAGTTTTTACAAATACTCATTTCCTTTATACGACTTAAAGATAACTCGCGATTCGTCATTGAAGTTGATTGATAGACAAAGATTAAATAATATGAATCACAGTGAAGACAATTCGTAAGAACATGGTTAAATTCAACTTAGGTAAAATAAAAAGATTAATAAAAAAATTAGGGGTATCACTCAGACGAAATAAATATGTTTGATGATTATGATTTTGAAATTCTATACGGTCCAAAATGAGACTAAATAATGAATATTATATGATTGTTAAAACATCTTTTTTATTACACATATGTTTGTAGCATAAATTCAGGAAAAACAAAATGCTGGACCTTTAAGACGAGTTTATTTAGCAAACCAAAAAAAGAAAAAATACCTGTTAAATAGAAAATAAAAACGTTTTAATTCAGTTGTAGATCGAGCTAATAATTATAACAAAATAATAAATAATTCTAGCTGAAACGTATGTATATATATATATTTTAATATTGAGGTTAATGAGATTTTATTATCTTTTGTATCTAACAATAATTTATGTTATTTTTATTGTCAGATTAAAAAATATACATGTTTATCCACGCATTCATTATCAATTAAAAAACAAAGAAAACTCGAAAAACGATGTTTTGAAATACTCAAATTGATTTGCCATTTATTAAAATGATAATTTGACATACAATATTTTGTCTCGTAAATTTAACTTTTGTTTTTACGAAACTAAATTTATAGCCCAAAACAAACATTTAATAAAATTAAAGTCTGATTGACTGAAAATTGACAACATCGAGAATCTGTCTATGGTGATTTAGTTTTCATGTTTTTGTATCGTTGAAAAGTCAAGGTGGACGAATTTTCGTTCTTTACGATTATTCTCGATTAATTGTTCAAGAAACATTGTCTTGATGATAATCCAACCGGAAGTGATGTTTTATTATGACATCACGTTGACAGATTCACTGAGGTGATGATAGGTTTGATGATATATTGAAGGCTAACGTTTTTAAATACCAATAAAAATATGTCGTTAATAGTTTTAATTTAAATTTATGAAAAAATATTCAAAATATTCCAAAAATAACATGAATGGTGGTTTTATTAAAATAATTATAATCACATAAAACTGCGTTTTTACACGGTTATCAAAATAAAATTATACTCAAATATTATTTCTATTATTTTATATATATTATGACTTGCACATTCAAAATATTATGAAATTTATCCATTGTTGTTCGTAATACATTAATTACACACTGTATATATTTGACTTTAAATAAAAAATGTATAATAATATTAAATGAAAAATTGTCATATTATTGTTTTTAAAACATTCTTTTATAATAATGAAAACACTCATTTTAATATAATGTAGCTAATTTTTGTACCAAAAACTATTATTTTACTTAAGAATTTGACAATAAAACTTAAGTAATATATATGTACATCGACACCTCAGTTGCAAAGTGTAACATTTCTGAAAAAGTCTAGTTGTATATATATATAAAAAACGTTAACAATAGAATACAAAAATTTAATCTTATTTGAAATAAATTCAATTTATAAAGAATAGTAAGAATTTAACTTCAGTTACTAATTTTAAAATTAGTTATAGTTATGTAAATTTGAAATAAATACAATTATATTTAAATAATTTATAATTTGACAAAAAACAAATAAAAACACTTATGAACCACTATGGATATAGGCGCTACCATCAGTAAGCATAAATACACTAAAAAAGAGTTCTCTTAATATCCCGTAAAACTTTAGACTATCTTCAATTAATATCACTCAATTCGATACACGGTTAATTTATAAATTTTATTAAACACACGATGATATTGATTAAAATATTATATTGTACGAACACAAAATAATATATGAATACAAAAACCACATACAAAATGTATTTTTAAGGTAAATTATAAATTAACACAATCAGAGGCAAGCTTTGGTTAAGTATATTGTTAATTTTTATTTAAAAACAATCATTCAAAGTATTAGTTTTTCTTACTAATAAAACAACAAATAAATATGTGTATGATTTATAAGAGATAAATAATCGAAAAATATGTATAAATTCGATTTTTTTACTACTGGAATTCTTGTTAGTTAAGATAATCAATATGAGAGGCCTAGAGCCATGCGAATAAACGTATTCTATAAATATTGTTGTGCCTACATATTATAGCTTCCATAAAATAATATAATAATTATATGTTCATCAGGTCAAAAACTTTCCATGGAGAATATTTTCGATTACGATAATGAATAAAATATTTGTAATGTGTCTGGGATATTAATATGTACCGATCACTTGATAAAACCATTATTAAGTTCCAAGTAGTTTTAATATTTGATTTACGTAAAAATAGCGTAAAATTTTGAAAAAAATATATAATTAATAAGCATATATTGTTATATAAACCTAGTTATATAATTGTAGTAGTTTTGTACTCACAGTATAAGGTTAGCATTGTATTTTATAGTATTTAATATAATTACCTTAGTATTTTAAAAAATATCTACTGATCGGTATTTGTCCTATTAATTCATTATTTATATCATATGATTATTGTAAAAAAGTAATATAAAGTCCAAATTAACCATTAGTATCAGATATTAAAAATAATACATCCAACACTAAATAGAGCATCAGTTAATACTTTTCCTATAGTCTTTTATGGTGTTTAAATGTACTTTTGAAAGAAATAATAATCGATAAATTGATATGAATTAAAATATATTTATATTTATATCAAGCTACTACTTAGTTGGTCGGATGGGTAAGTGGGTGCACTCACGTATCGCTCCACACCAGAGATCACTGCGTTAAGTCTCGCAACGCAATAAAAATATACGTATTTTCTATATAATATTGAATTGTGAGGCGGTTTTTCAATTGGCTGACAAAAAATCAGCGTAGAAAGTAATTGTATGAAGATAAATTATTGCATTTTATCTTCAATATAAAAAAAAAAAATCTATTCTATTGACAATCATCACTTCGTTGCGTGCAAGGTATTGTAAAAATAGTACTTTAGTATAACACCATCTGTAGAACGTATTGTCAAAGCCAATATTAACATCATTGCATGACGGATTTGGGGCAGAAAAAATAATATGGTTATTGTACAATAAATAAAATAAGACTCCACGAATTCGAATACAATGAAAATATTATAGGTATTTTCTTAAATATAATAAAAAATAACTTAAATATAATAAAACGGAAATATATGACTTTCAAAACCTAAGGAGCGACATAAATTTCTGATTCATGCATACAAGTTTGAATGGCACAAAAGTGACTACGTAAAGTACAATCACCGTATTTTGCGATATCACGTTCATAAATCTGAAATAATTAAACTGAAAATATCCAATACGTATTGCATAAAGAAGCCGCATGATACTCGGACTGCTTTGTTGAAGATTTACTGAGATAAATTTATATAAATCAGTGTCATATTCGCGCAGATGACTACAGAAAGGATTTTTCGTTGATATTAATCATTTAAAAATGAGATTTGAATCTCCTCTTACTTGTTGCATGAGACATTAAAGTTGTCTTCGCATATATGCGAATCACGATAAAGAAATAGTATAAATACTGCTTAATTTTTTCCTGCTTTATTATAAATAATTTCTAACTGATACTAAGCTTGAAATCAGGGATAATATGTCATGTATAAAAGAAAAATCAACCAACGTAGTCGGTTACTAGAAAGTATTAAACATTTCTAGCATGCTATTCACTATTTTTAAAATATGTCGAATTAAAGCTCAAAATTCAGCCTTCATTGGTTATTATAAGTGTCAAGCAAAATACACTGTATATAAGACCTATATTCAGTGAAAATTTTAAAACTAGTACAAACTATTTCATATACTTAAATGCTTTTTTAATATCTTGAAGATCTTGAAGAATATGAATGCATTTTACGTGTAACTTTAACGGAAAATTATTTCATTGGCAAGAAATTCATATTATTCAGCAATTGTTAATCACAGATAATTTTAAACATATTTTTTCTGGAGAAGACAACTATATGGTTTTTCATACCCTCTCGTTTTTTCTAACAAAAACTCTCTAACAAATTAACATTATGATATGCAATGTATATATGATAGATACATTTGGATAAAGTTAACATGTAAAATATTAGACAAAACTATCATATCCACTGATATATTAAATATTTATATTTTTTTTAATAATCCATCCAAGTAAAATAACCACGACAACATACATTATCTAAAAATGAATATAGTATTATTTTCATTGATGTTTTATAAATACCTTGATAATAAAATCTTCTACAAACGCACGTTCGACAAAAGTATACGACTAAATTTGCTTTAAAGTATCAAAAAATTATTCATAATATATAAAAATTAAATACTATTTAATTATATCAGTATGTGACTGGGTAGAAGACAACATAATCAACAAGTGAGATATTAATTGATTTGTTGATACATTTAACCAAATTAATAATAAATACACAGTTGTTGTAACTTTTCCATTGAAATCAAAGATAAATAATTAATTATCTATAATTGCTTGAGGCCACATTAAGGTCACAATAAATCATTATTGACTCCAAAGTATCCGACCGACTATTAGAGACGAATTAATGAGCTGCATTGTTTACATGTTAATATTAATGTCGGCATTATTTCACACGAACCCGATAGATTAAGATTACAAGATTATTTATTAGATTGCTATATTTATTTACTTATTATAATCATACGTCAGTTGTTGCACAAAAATAACAACTCGATTGTGCAATTTTATTGGACAATGAGCCATTCCGTCAAATTTTGGGAGCTTTAATCTAACATATATTTATCTCTTCTATGGTAAACTTAGTTGGTGTTTAAGGAAGTTTCATAATTAATGTTCAAGTATTAATGGAGATATATATGTTATATAATTTTAAAATACTTCCATCCTTGAATGTAATTATTATGTTTCTTTTTAATATGATGAATAAAACGTCATTTTGTGCAAACGTTGATTTTAATTTTAAGGCAAATAGATACAATCAATTTATTTCACACATTTAAACAACAATTTATATTAGTATCCTTATTTATATAGATAAAATTGTATAAAAATTTACTTATCAGATTTTTGGACTTCACTCGGCCAACATCTACAACTTATATATTTCGTGCATTCAATTCACATTGTAAATTTGCATCGTCCAATCTGCTCTTATATTTAATTGTATCATATTTATTTGAGTAGATATGTTATGCTAAAAATAAAAGAGGTGTACATATTTCAACGAAATCGCAAGTGTTCCAAAACCGCTGATACACTATCTCTACTTAAAAGCTATGTCCTGATTTTTGATAGAAAAACTTACTGGATTTTCACAACACATTAGTATCACTTTATGATCGCCACTAGTAAAGGGATTTATTTCATACACATTTTGTCGGAAGTTTATATTTGAAAATGCAAACGTTAAAAAAATCCTTTCTAATTTACGTAATGTGGTGTTCAATTAGCACATACATTGAAATACAGAAAAATATGTTTTTATAGATAATTAATATTGAAATATTTAGCAACATTATAATATGTTAATATATAATAATTCTAGAAGTGTTATTTCTTCTACGAACAAAGTAGATTGTAAAGTAATAAAAAATAATGAAAAAAACAGTGTTTTTTTAAATGTCGCATAATGTGTTGGCTAATTCCTACCTTTATATTATACCGTTGAATTAATTGTGTTTCAATAATATAGTTTTTTTAAGCTATTTTTATATGTTGATAAAGATAAAGTATTTTTGGATCGACTGTTTTGCACTTTAAAGGTTTTTGGCCTGAAATTTATTATTGTATTTACCACTAATATGGAAAAATTTTGATGCATTTAAATAATTATTATGTTATTTGACCGTAACTAAATATGAATATTTATAAATCAAAGCAATAGAATAATTAAAAAACAGTTTTTGACAAAAAATATTCATTTATATAAAAAATATTTGCATCTGATAAAATATTTAAATTAAAAAAAACAAATAAATTTATAATTTACTGTTCTTCTAGTACTATATACTTATATTAAGTGATACAGTTTTCATAGTAATTATTGTCAAATTAATAAATTAAGCAGCTCACAGATACGGCAACAACAACGCAAAACATATTATATTAGTTTTTAGACATTTATGTTTTTGTTGCTTTTATACTTGGACTAAGTATTGGAAACTATAACCTACGAGCTTTTTGCATATATACACCATATGATAGTTTTCTTAAATAATATAAAATATTTTAGATCCCAAAATTATCCAAATTTATATAATTATATAAACTGTACATTTCTTGGTTAATACGTTTATGTTTTATAAGTAACGACATAGCAGATAGGAAATATTTACAATTAAGAAGCTCATCATTATTCAAAGTCTACCCGAATTGCTTGAAAAATATATCGATTATCGTTGTGTCGATATTAATTTATTATATTTAATTCTGTTTTATATATGTACCAATTCAAGTAATACACAAATTGTACTCTTCCCAGAGCTTTTTAAGCTCCTTGTACGATTATATCAATAAAATGTCAATAATAAAATTAACGAGGCTTGCAATGAATGTCAGGACAGTAAATAAAATATGGCATTCGTAATTCATATCCACGAGAAAATGTTGATTTATGATTCAATTCATTTATTTACTTTGAAGCCTGCTTGAAAAATAATGGCGTTTTGTAATTTATTTTGTTATCATATATCATTTGCTCGTCGATTCACTAATACTCTTTTATTAGATTTTTTATCAAGTCTTGTTAATACATTAATTTATGGCAATGACTTCTTATTCTTACTAAATCATTTAAACTAGGTAATCATTCTGATACTTAGTAATTAATCTTTGTTAAATATTGAAAAAAACACTTATTAATACTATTTAACTATGGTACTTTATTATCACAATTCTTAACATCAAAATATCAATTATATTTAAGATAAAAGTTAATACCACAGTAAAATATAAATTGCAATGAATGATTTTTTTATTTATAAAGGGATGTAACTCTTCATAACTGTCTATCATTACACATCGTCTGTCTTTTTTACATCAAAAATCTCTATTTTGACCGAATTAAAGTATGTTAATTTCAATAAATATATTTATTTTTAGATATACAAGTTCCATTCAAGTCAAAGTATAACGTATATTTTGTAACGGTTCTTAAAATCATTTGCATTTATAATAATATACAAAAAATGACGTTAACTGAATTTAAATGACTGCATTTTTATATTTATTGTTTCCTTGTAGGTATTTTTATTATACTAACTAAAGTCGTGAAATGTTTATTAATTAAATAATTGAACTCTCCTTAAATAACTCTTCTTCTCAAAGCTTAAAAAATCCCGATTCGTAATACAGATTAGTATGTAATAATAACATATATTCTACTAATAATAATAACATTGTCACTCGAAAAGTTAATGAAATGCTGTGTTTATTAAAAGAAAAGATATTAAGAATTTTCGCCATAGTATCTAATGTATTTTTTTGATAAACAATTATGACTCGAATCAAATGACATTTTTATTTCTAAGCGATATGTTTAAATATAATTTTTTGACAGCAAATGTAATAAATTAAAACATCAATATACTCTCCATTTCTAAATCGATAGAAAAAGGGTAGACACTGACGTTATAGATTTGAAAAAAATATTTGATTTTAATTAACAGTGAATAAAGAAAATAAATGCTACATTGCAATCGATGTTTGAAATTGAATAAGCCGATATGTGTTAACAGTTAGCGAATCTTAAATCAAAGATCTGTACACGGCGCCAGAGTTTCTGGTTGCCACCAAAGGCTGTAAATATGTTGGTGAAAATACGCGACTGTGTGTGTGCATTAGTAATTAGATGATGTGCGCGAAGAGTCAAGCGTGTTGTAATTCACGAAACGTGTGTTATAAACATTTATATTTCTTATTATAGATAATAATTGATATTTGGTATTTTTGAACTGTATATAATCGATACACTACTTTCAAAAAATACATTTTACAAATATTTTTGTATACAGAATTTAATGATTCAAATAATCTGCTTAGGTTAGTTATGTTTTAGAATATAATTTGTAATCCTTAAACGATCCTCGATAGAATGGATTTTATATTTAAAGGTTAAAAAAATTTGAAGAAGTTCTATATGAGCTATAAATAAAAAAAGCTTTTCTAAAATAGAAAGCTCTTCCATGTATATAATTTTGGAGAACTGCGATTGTATAAATGGAACTCATTCACATAGTATTAAAAAAAATATATCAGTCGAAGAAAACTTATATGTGCAATTATATATAGTACAGTATTCATTGTATAGAAAAAAATGATGATTCAATATATGGTGGATAAGAGTCTTGATAAAAAAAACCTCGTAAAAAATCTTTTTAATCTCGAATTTTTTGGATTATTGTAGATTTTATGACTCGTTTTTAAGATGTATCATTTAATTTAAAGCATCGTTCCTACAAAAAAGAATTTATAACTACATATTATACTAAGGTAAGAGCTATAGTTGAGAGAAGACATATGTTTTACTGTATATAACACAGTTCACGTTACGTGAATTAAACTTTTACTACGAACCGTCAGGTAAGTTTGTATCTTTCATACAAAATGAGTCTCCATGACAACCGGGGAGGCCGGTATATCTCAAAACGCCTATAAAAGAACCACCTGAGCGGGTGCACAATCATTAAAGATCTGGCGGTGATATCGAGCGGATAGCAAAGCACCTTTTCTTTTGGTAATTTTCAACAATTTCCAAAGAAGTGGGCTTCAAAGTATCTCGATTCGTATCAATTTTTTTTAAACTACCGACCAGTTGTTAATTGAAAAAATTTAAAGTGAAAAAGAATTTTCCGTGACTTATTTACTATATACAATACAAAGGACATCTTCGTTATAAAAGGACTATAACATTTTTTTAAACAAGTGTTTTATATTTTATCAAAGTTTATTTTAAAAATATATTTAAAATGTATACTGTGGAATTTATTGTGATCGCGATGTTCGTGTCGATAGCAAGTGGGTGCGCTGTGGGAAAACAAATGATAAGTAAGTAAAAAAAGCTTAATATTTATTTCATTACAAAGTTTAACTGACTGATTAATTACTCGAACAGGAAAGCATTGAGAAAATTCATTTATACTATTGACATCATCGTCTACGAGATGATTTTTAAAATTGTCACATTATCATAATTATACATCAATTTTTAATAGAATATAAATTATCGATCTAAGAAATGAATATGCGATGTTATCAACCTGCATTTGAATAGAAATAACATAAAAAACTTCATAAATTTTGAATCGGCTTCAAGAATTAACATTTTACGATATTCAAATTAAATGGTGTAGATCGTTATTTTTTGAGATAACATTGATAAAAGTACAATAAATGACCAGATTTAAATTGATACTACAAAAAGCTTTCTTTAAAAATAATCGTAAAGCTACTTGATTAGGAAATTATCATTTGAACTTAATATACTAAGTGAGCTTTATTGTAATAATAAATCGGTCGCTTATATGAAATTAATCAAAGACTACTACACAGTTTATATAAGAGCTTCTTCATTAAATAAATCACAAAAAATCATAACAATGCATCTCAGAGTTATGTGTTTTAAATTTAATTTTAGTTGGTTATTGCAATCCAGTTATATTATTAATTAAAAATTATATTATGTTAATGTTGATGAAGTGTAATATAAATTAAATATATTTATATATAAAAAAATCTCCTAAAAAGTATATCACTATAGCAGAAATATAGTGTTTAATAATGTGCGTATTGGCTGTATATATGACGTGCGATAATAAATTTCATATTTATTGTGTTTATATTAACACTTACTTAGCATTTATGAGTGTAAGGTTCAAATACGAATGTCAAGTTTAAACTGATTATTTAACATTTAAAATATACATATTATGTAAAAATTTACAATCCTAATTGTCAATTTATTATCTGCAAAATAAAACGTATAAAATTTTATGTCACTTGTAATATAAATTTATTCAAATGTTCTTTTATAATAAATGAAAGACTAGTTCTACATTTGGAATATATTAAATCTTAATTGATAAAGCTAGCGAGGAAAAAATCACGTTTCCATCACAGAAATATATCGAATCGCAAAAGACAGCCTGCCTACTGATGAAGTAAACATTTTGTTCAAATTTCTGTTTTTTAACACACCTGACAAATTTGATTTTTTAACGATTTTGTTCGAATTGTGTAATAAAATTAGCATTTTAATTAATAGTAATATTTGACCTGAAATATAATATTTGCATTAAAGTACGGCACTGTTCATTCAATCAAGCATACATGCTGTGTCTGAGTTTATATTCAAACAGAAAAGATGTATATTATACCGGATTTAAAAAAATAATCGATAATAGATTAACAAAGGACTTCTACAAAGCTTTTCTGATTTCTAATTACGTTATATTTTTATATCCAAATATTTAATTAACTGATATCAGAACATAAATATACAAAGATTGTATCTCAAATTGAGTTCAATTTGAATTATAACATGTATTTTATCTGCAGAATACAAATTTGCTAAATAATAAATTAGGATCGTTTTACTTTTGGAATATTTCAGAATTCATTCACTCGAATTAAATTCAATAATAGTAAAAATACAATAACAAGTGTATATTGAAAATATTCTGTAAGAATAACGTTTTATTTCTATTAAAAAAATAATAATCTTAATTTGAAATTGGATACAAAATAATGAATTATTTCTAATGTTTCTAGTGACTTCTGTTAACAATTTATTAATTATAGAATACTATAAGAAAAAAATTGCCAAATTATAATAATATATTCTACAGTATAGTTTAATAAGCAATATTATATTATCATAAAGATTCATTAAAAAAATGCACGGACTTTTCAATTAAAAATAGCACGCAGTTGAATATATTAAATTGTTTTTAAATTAATAATTAAATTTAATATTAATATAATGGTATATTTATTACAATGCAAATTACTAAGTGATTGATTTAAAATTTCTTCAACAGAATCTGGCGGTATAACTCAGCAGGAAAGGCAAGCCATAGTGGATTCTCATAATAGGCTGAGACAGTCTGTCGCCCTCGGACAGGTATCGAGTCAGCCTCCAGCGGCCAACATGATGGAAATGGTTTGTTGATTGCTTATAATTAATTTCATTCTAACACAAAATATAACAATATTAATAAGCATCTCATTCATTTTAATGATATACTTATCATTAAATAATAATTACAGGAATCAATAGTTTATTATCATTTTCGTTGTTTGTTTGTTGGAATAATATATTTGCGTGATTAAATTGATGTATTATTAATAAATTAGCATAATGAGGTTGCAAATCTAAAAATACGACCAAAATACTCAAATAAAAATATTTTTATTCGTAAAAGTCATGGTTTCACGATTATCAATTTATTAAAATATATTTCAAAACAAGATGTTTACTGTTTTAGTATACTATAAGGAAATCGATGACATGATTTGTGACATCCGATTTATAACCAAACGTAAGAAATGCAATCAAAACGTCTATAAATTAATAACATAGATTTATTATTAAAATTAATATAAAACAGTTCCTTTATATATATATTGGCTAAATTTAACTTAAAGTTTTATTAAAAAATCACCGTTATTTTTTAAAATAAGCACCAATAAACAATACACTTAAATCATCAGAAAATAATACAATACGATTTAATTTATTTTAATTACTTATAATTGTACAAGTATTTGTATATATTTCTAAAAAGAAATTATAATTTATTATTTGATATTGATAAAAATAAAATACTACTATGCTTTTATGACGCATTTCCGATTGTATATTATATATTTAATTTAAATAATAATTTATTTATATTTTAAGCCTAACGAGTATACTATTTTGTAATATTTATTATACAATGTTCTTGACCGAGTAAAAGTATTTTAATGTATACAATAAATCAGTCTTAAAGTCAAAACCCTTCACAATATTCATCATTAATAGAAAAATATACATGTTTTTTTTTATTAAATCACCGATTTAATTAATCAGAGATGTAACTTCTATTTCCGAAACACGTGTCACTAAGGAGTCATCCGAGTATAATAACTTTCTACGAGAACCGGTTATGGTCGTTAGTGATTCAAATGTAGAGATGATAATCTTCGAATTTGGACGATAGCGGAGAACGGTTAAATTATCTAGTTTCACTGATTTAAAATCAAGTTTTGCGCGAATAAAATTTTCCGTCATATATCACTTTTAAATACGCAAATGTAGGCAACGAGACACTGTCACAAAGAATAGTTCACAGTTCAGCAAATAATTAAAATACTACCGATTCACCGAACTGTTTTATCTTCATATAAATTAAAGGATTTAATAAAACTGGGCTAAGCAGGATTATTAAAATATTGTAAACTGACAGTAAAATTTAAAATTTATGTACAACACAGTATTTTATACTTCTTAT
Organism: Rhyacophila evoluta; assembly: GCA_022683975.1. Taxonomy (NCBI): domain Eukaryota; kingdom Metazoa; phylum Arthropoda; class Insecta; order Trichoptera; family Rhyacophilidae; genus Rhyacophila; species Rhyacophila evoluta. The sequence goes on from JAGVSQ010000767.1 coordinate 25,945, forward strand.
TTTTTAATATATAGAAGTTAAAAAGGTCATACTGTAGTAAATCATTTATAATTAATATTATACCTAGAATAAATTCTAATAATAATTGTGCTTTAAAATCAGCTACGAAAGCTTCCTTAAATCGAACTTAAATTTGAAAAAATGAAAAGCTCTAGGTGTTTTTCATGCACCAATTTAAAATTAACTATTCGTTTTAATTGATTGTATCATTGCAGTTGATTTTTTATAAGGGTGTTTAAAAATCACATCGAAAGTAGATGGAAAAACTTTGATGGGATAATATAATATATTATAAATGGTTTATCGTCGATTTCATTATTTTTTTCAATGCTTTTATTAACTCTTAATGCGCCAATATTCCGAGATTATTTAGAAAGAAACTTAACAGAACGATTAAAAAAACATTACAAGTATTTTTAATCACACACTGTTTTAGTAATAAAAACGTTAAGATCTAAGCCAATATTTTGTTTCGATTTTCCATTAAAGCTATAATATCATAGATACGTCATTAAAAATTTAGCAAATACATGTGTGAATTTAAAATTCAAAGTATTACTTAAACACGCCAAGCAATTTGAGCACTTAAATGTTTGCTCAGAGAGACGCTAATCAAATACCGTCACGAATATTTAATTATTTATATCGACTTGACGACAGTGCTTAAAACATGTCACAAAATATACATTTTCGGTTCGTAAATTATTACATATATAATAAAATATAATAGAAATCTTGATATCAGCAATATCGATGTATATAAAAAAAACAATTTAATTGCATTTATCTTCTCGTAAAACGTGAGTTTTTTTTGTATTCATATAAGTCGTATTTATTATAATATAAAATTATTTATTATTCATTGATATTAGATTTTTTTGTAACTCGTCGTACAGAAACGTATAAAGTATTTGTATTTAAGCGGTCAAGTACTCAATATATTTTCTAAAATAAATAAAGCTAGATAAATTGTTAAAAATATCATGAACAATATAAGAAATTACTATAGAGTAAGTTTGACACTCTCAAAACAATCTTGAAACATCTTAAATTTAAGGTATCATAAATGTGATTCTTATTGTATCATGTGACAACTAGGCATTGTCTTTCTGATGATATAAATCATGACTAGAACAGGAAATTGCGTATTATTGTTACAAATTCTTTTTAAAGTAATATGACTAATACGTAAAATATATTGAAAAGTTGACATACTAATAAACCCACAATGAATCTATATGGGACAATAACTTATGGCTGTGTACGAACATTTGCGACTGATTTTTATTCGCCGGAGACTAACTGTCTGCAAAATACTTATTTGACCTTTTGAGTCTCGTAGTTTTTTTGATTTTGTCTTAGATTATCTTATAATTTTGCAATAATTCAAGATAACGAATAATAGATTCGTTGACTTAGAATGTGGGTTGTTTAGAACTTATTTCATATCACCACACGTGTATCCCGTGAATTGTATTTAAAAAATCGCCCACTTCTGTCAGTTGGTTGAAATCATTATTTTTTTACAAATTGAGACAGTTTTGAATATATTGTATAAATGTAACATAAAATGGTTCTTTTAAGAAAAATAACCATATATTTAACAATTCAAAAGGTGTTAGTAATTTACACGGTTTTTGTGTTTTAAAGATCGTGACATGTCAAACAATTTCCGGTTTAATTTTTAATAATAATAACCACAATTTGAAGGTTTTTAAGTAAATGCCAGCAACTTAATAAAGATCGTAATAAAATCAATGCTGTGTGAAAATTGATGCAAAATAATGAATGAATATTTACACATACTTAATTATGTTTTCTTTGTTTATTTACAGAAATGGGATGATGAACTAGCATCAAGAGCGCAGCATTGGGCTGACAACTGTGTGACGGCTCACGATCGAGCAACGCAAAGAGATGTGGGTCGATTCCCAGTTGGACAAAATATTGCAGCCACATGGACAACCAGGCGTCCTTCGACTGCTTTTGATTCTACTCCAGACTTTGACAAGCAGATCAACGCTTGGTTTGATGAAGTAAGAGCTTATGGATTCAAACCAACTGGATACAGCCATGGAACTGGACACTACTCTCAGGTAAATATCAATAAAATATCGCCATAATTAAAAAAATTAAATCTATTTAACATACTTAATTAATTTTGAAATAACGTTTTCCAATATAAACGGTTTTAAAGTTGTTATATATTTACTTACAAATATTTTATTTGAATTTTTATAGCTCGTCTGGGGAGAATCATCTCACGTAGGTTGCGGTTTCTCATTCTACTATGACCCATCTCGTGGATACACCAAAATGTACGTCTGCAACTATGGACCAGGAGGAAATGTTATCGGATTCATCCCTTATGAAAAAGGTCTCCCAGATTGCACCAGCTTTGGCTTGTCCGACTCACAAAAATACAGTGGACTTTGCGGTGAGTTTATATTATGTTTAAAAATAACTTAAAACCAATTACTTAGGAGCCAGTGAATTGAGTCATTAATATGAGGACTTAAGATTGTCAACACCGAAATTTTTAATTACTGTGTGACAAATTAAAATAGAAGATATGTGTCAAAATTAAAAGAACATGAAATATTAATTCCACAGTTGTGTAAAACTATTAAAAAACAACTTAAAGATGATTAAAAATCTACTAGTTAATATAATAACAAGAATATACGTAAGTGTAGACAGTATAATTCATAGATATATTTTTTAATGAATCTCAAGTCTGATAATATTCTTTTTCTTTGTCCACAGCTGATACTTATGGAAATACCATCAACGAAGTGAGTTATGACCATGCCCCAATCAACGCTATTCCAGAAAGCGCACCAGATGCAATTGACACCTCATCATACAACGCATTCAACTACAAAGCTTACTCAAATCAATTCGAAACTACAAACACAAACAATAACAACTACCAATGGCCATCATCAGCATCATCTTCGTCGTCATCCTCGTCGTCGTCATCTTCATCACAGGACCAATCTTCTTACCAGAAGGAAACAGACCCCAACAAATTGATCTTGGTGAACTCTTACTCAGGACCATCAGGTTACCAATCATACACGACACAAAAACCAGTAACATTCAAACCTTTTGTTAGCATCTTTGGCGATACAGCAGATCCCATTGGCAAAACTGCACAGAAGTTTTTCAACAACGCGTTACAAGGCACAAGAAGAGGATTCAGATTCGGCACATTATACTTATAAAAAGTATAAATATTCCATAATATCTTAGACGTTATACTTTTTATTTAGTTGAACCTAGTAAAATTGTCCAAATATCATGAGAAACAGAACAATCATCGTTTCCACCCAAACATTTATTTATAACAGTAATAATTTTAAAAACATGCCAAATCATTATAACAAAATTTTTGTAATATTTTAAGTTTTCAATTATTGAGTACTATATTATTCAATAATATTATATTGTTATATTTGGACTATATTTATTGGGTGATGGTATTAATAGTGATATATTAATTGTTGCTTTGTATCGAATTAATCATTTGCCATTTCATAATCAAGCTTATAGAAATAAGTTTTTATATTACTTTTCATTACTTTTGTTAGCTATTTTTATCGGTATTTTATGATGCATGTAGTAAACGTTTATTAGCATTGTAGTATTAGTAGATATTAGTACAAAATTTCACGAATAAGTTATTTTATATTTTTTCTTCTTGCTCGAATCATGTTTGTAACAGCGCGGTTAAACGATTCAGTTGCACTGTATTCTGAAGTGTGGGCAAATTCCCACTATGAATCATTTCAAAATTTTAAAGTTATTTCATTAATACTGGATTTCTTTGATAAAGTTTTCAAAACAATTTAGTTGAATTGTATTTTAAAGTAAAGACAAATATCTAGAATGCATCATTAATCAGGCATTTTTTGTTACTGAATTATTTTAATACAATTTTAATTGATAGATTAAATATTTATGATGAAAAAGTAAAAATTTATCACGGACGGTTTGATTTATAAAATGCTTCGTAGTTGAATAATCGATCTATGTGTATGCTGATATATATGACTGAATTTGATAAAAAACGAATTGGCTATAGTATAAATGCTAGTTAAAAGAATGTCTTGGTTCTACAAGACAATGTCCTATTGTATATAGTTTTAAGACAGAAATGTGATTTAAAATGCAATTTTATATTAAAATGTGCATGGTATAGGCACCCTTGTTCAAGGGCCAATAATTAAAGTACTTTATGTAGTCACAATTTTTATTGCGATTGTGAGACAAATAAATTTACCTGAATAATAAATAATATTTTTATTTTACCCCCATCTATTTCCATAAACCACCACTCCTTTCAAATCCTATGTTCGTTTGCCACCAATTTAGACAGTGATTAATATGCTGAGATACCGTTAACTCCATCACAGGTCAGAACATCGTAATTTGGTAAAATTTATAAACAGATAAAATGATTTATAAAAATCGACACTTATAAAACCTGCTCAAATGCATATTTATCAAACAAAAATACACTGATGACTAACTGACTCAAAAATTAATTATACTAAAAATAGAGATTTTATTTGTTCGAAAGATAGTGTTGTCTATCTTCTTAGTCATAATTAATTATTATCACAATACTCAATTGTATATAATTGTAATTATATTGGAAAACACTGCCATCTTTATATTCTAAGGAAATGATATAATTTAAGAAAACTTCTTGCAGCCAGGACCGATTTCGTATTCTTACTACATATCTTATTAATTAAAAAACTTAGACAATATAAATTTTTAAACATTTAAAAAAATATATATATTGTTATAAATGTACGAACAAATCGAAATATATTAAAAAAATAAATACTCACTCAAATTAATGCAGCTAAAAAGATAATAAAATTTAATGATAAACTGTTAACTAAACTTAAATAGAATTGTCAATGTTATGATGTAGGTCATATCATAAAATATATATAAAAAATATACTCCATTCATTTTCATGTAAACGGGTAAATTTCAATCTTAAGATATTTAAAATATAATCATAAAAATACATATTTCTGGTTATGTTATTTATACATTAATTAATTATGGGCTTTGTATGTCAAATTAATTATCCTATCAAGGAAATAAATTGTATTTATTTTTAGAATACTAGAAATCTTTTTTATACCTGGACAGAAAATATAGGAAATCTAAAAATACTCAAAAATATCACTATAATTATAAAAAATGAATAAATTATTTTGATTCTGGTTTCGAAAAAAAATATTCTATCATAAAATTAATAGCTACGCATCTAAAGATTTCTCTTAGTAATACATATATTTAAAACGTGTTTCGTTATTTCTGTAGTACTGTTATAGGAATATGATCACTATTTATGAAATTTTAATCTTTCGGGAGGGTTGCTAGATTACATGAATTATATTGGAAAGAATTTTTTGTTGTATAATTTATAATATGTATTTAATATAAGATATAGTAGCCCAGATTTCCATGAGCAGTGACATCTATGAAACACTTTTAATCACCATTGAAAATTTATAGTTTTGACATCTGTTGTAAAAACTAAAAAGCTATTTATATTTTTGTATGGAGAAATTATACGTAGTTCCACACCTTTCTCAATAGAATAAATAGATAAAATTATTTTTAAAATTTCATGATTTTATAAGAATATCATCTTCAAATTTTATTCTGGCGTTTAATCTGACAACAATTAATTGTATAAAATAATAATACTATATTTATGTTTAAATTAGTGGAAAATATTATTTTCGTTTACTTGATATAAAAAAGGTTGATCTTGCCAAAAAAAGTTTTGAATTAATAAAAAATATAAACTATAACGTACTTTTTTATAAACTTAATATCCATCTAGCGGTAGGGTTTGTTTTTATTTATATTCCTATAAAAACTTCAGTTGTCTGTCGCTACGAGCCGCTTAACTATATTTAAATAAATAAGTCAAAATACTAACCCATCATTGTACAATATTAAATTTATGAAAATATTAATTATTAAATATGTATTATTAAATATTTATATTTTACCGATAAATGGTATCGTTAAAAATCTTCGAATATGTATTTTGGTATAGTATGACCCTAAAGTATTGTCAATAATACAGAAATGTTATAGTTAATTCACGACGATCAAGTCAGCTTGAAAATATTCAATTCAAATTATTAAAGCAAAGGTTTTAAAATTTTTAGTTTTATATTTTTCATGAAAAACTATTTTTAAAATCTATGGCCATAGTATTGTTACAATGTATTATTTTAAAGATCCGGTTATCTAATCCCTTTTTATCCTACAGCACATATCTTAGTTCTTATGACCACTTCATAAAATAGCCCTTATTTTTTTATCGGGCCAAAAATCTCACATATAGAAAAAATGGTTTCGTGGTCACAGAGAATTATGATTTTTCTCATGAATAAAAGCATACGATATAGTTCTCTCTATCTCGGTAGCTGAGTTGGTATATGAGTGTACGTCTGGAATAAAAGCTGTAACAATATTATTACAATCAAAATGATATACACGTTTGAAAACATGTAGAACTGGATCCCCAATGGATTGATCTATTCAAGGCTGTGTCGTGCTATGAAGCAAAGATGCGGTTGCATCAGACGGCAACACTTATGCGGCGGAAAAAGTGGCAAAATCCATATAAATGTCAAAGCGTGATGTGACAAGTTTGTCAAAACGGTATTTTTGCATTTTCTGTTTCTTCATATTCGATTACATTGTTTGATAAAATCTCCAATGTATCTTATAGCACCTTAATTAAAATATAATTGAAAATAGAAACCTTAGATAAGGTAAAGTTTTTTTCGTTGTCATGTAAAATTTTAATTGCGCTTTAGTCATATATTATATTTTAACAGCGTAAGGACGGACGATGTGCAATATTTATGTACCAGCCACACTGGGCAGTTGCCTGAAGCGCCATGTGCGTAGGGTCACCAGATATTAAATAAAATATTCTTTCAATCTGACATTTTTAAGATGAAAAAAACCAGGCTTATACATTGAATAAGGAGAATCACTTTTAATGACAATTAGAATGCTCGGTAAGCAAATCTATAGTATGAATTCCCGGAAAGTTTGTGTGTCTGTACGATACGTTTTCAGAGACCTAATATACAAATTTCTATATTTTTTTTTCTTTCGTATTTTTTTAAAATATAACTTTATTAAAAGGGGCACCGAAATTGTCCAGGGCCAGCCCTGCTTATGTAGCAGACATCTTCATACTTTCAGAGCGAACATAGTTAATTCAAAATATACAAAGAACAGGCTATTTGAAGGTGGTCACAACTAATTAAATAGTGAAATATAATTGCGTTTTTAATATTTCCGTGAAGGCTTTTAAACATTTATTGCGTTTCAAGCAAACGTTACTATTGTTATGTTGCTATTGTAAAAGGAATTTGCCTAAATATGTTATTTTTTGTTCTTTCGCTAAAACATACAACGGAGATGTGCGCTTTGATTCAATAGGATTGTAGGGAGAACAGGTAGAGAGAGGGGTACGGCTGTGTTCGGCAGGCCGTCTGGGCTGGCACTATAAAAATAAGGAAACACAGAAAACCGCATACAATAATCCTCGCCTGTTTTGTTCTCGCTGAAATGAGATTTCCATTGTTGTTTGATAAAGTGTTGTTCGTTGTTTTTCCAGAGGCAGTGACGTGCTCTGAGGTAAAAATAAAGGATATCGAACGCATTACTATTTTATACGGTGTCCGCTCCAAAAATAAAGCATACGGATCATTACATTACGTCAACGCTAAAAGTGGAGTATATGGGTTTTCACAATGTAAAGACATGTCTTAACAGATTATTTTTGTCAAAAATTCAGACAATTTCTCAACTTAATGGCGATCCAATGACGTTTTGTAAAATCCGGCAGATTTGGGAATCGAATTCGCATTTCGTTTTTTGTCTCAAAGGTTAGCAATACATTGTAAAATACGGTAATTTACTGTTCTGTAGTCTTGATGGCCGAATTGATAAATGCGATAGTTCCAAAGATGGACTTTTCCATGCCATCATCTACGTATGGCTTTAAAAAATATCAAAATTATTGTATAGATTACCAATAAGTTGAGCGATTGACTAGTAAATAATTTGCATGAAAAATTCTGACACGTATTTACATTATAGGTATACATTTATTTCAATTTCGTAACACGCAGCGGTAAACAAGCGCAACCGAAATATTTACCGACAATCTAGTTAGCATGCAGTCTTGGATCAATAAAATAATATAATTGTTAAAATGTCATGAAATATAAATAAAATGCCCTTTCTAAGTAATGTAAAATATTAATAAATTAATCTTTCTATATCAGCCTAAAGATTGTGGACTGACCATTGTCTCAACCCTCTGCAGTATGTTATGGTTTTGAATCAATGATAGACGGACTATAACTCTATTTTTAATAAGTTTACAGTAAGTACGAAAAACCATTCCAAACATAAAAACAATTCAGTGGGACCAACTTGTAGTAGATGTTGCATTTGCTCTACAAAAATTAACTTTAATGAGAGTGTAATCATTAATGGTGAAAAAATGACTTCGGAGTTTAAGTATTTAACTTTGTTTTTGCTCTCTTGAAAAATCGTATGTTTGGACTTATACTCATAAAAAGTATATGTGGAAGATATTGTATATACAATAATAGTGGCACTAGATTTCGTTTTACGTACGTCCAAGATGTTTTCAGAAGTTACAATACTCAAAACTCTGTATAATTCATTAGTTTGAAGCAGGCTAGAGAGTGAGTGGATCGGTTGTTTGGGCCCCGAATCAGTTGAAATACGACCTCATGGTGGAG